>JAMXBB010000009.1:97497254-97600321 GCA_024138015.1 Lumnitzera littorea | reverse complement strand
GGGGCGGGTAGGGGTTGGGGGTTGGGGTTGCTTATCGAGTCCCTTTTGCTTTTATTAAATCTTGCTATGTAGTAATATGATGGAAAAGTTATACTTTTACTTTTTTTAATTGATTTCTTGAACTTTTATTTTTCTATTTCAATTCTCAAATTTTCCAAAAGTTGTAAAAGATTCTTTTGTTAGTGAATTGTTAGTTTATCTATTAAAAGTGGTGAATTGTTAATTTTTCTATTAAAAGTTTGAGGACTCAATTAGAAAAAATACCAAAATTTGAGTATTAAAAATATAATTTTACATTTTTTTCCTTTTCTTCCTTTGTTAATTCTTTTTTTAGCAAAAAAACATGAGTTACAACTTAATGAATCAAAATAGTTAATTGTATTATAGATATAAACATTATTTTTATTTTTCAATTTACAAATGTACAATGACATTTGTAAATTACATTTAATAGTTAATTGTGTTCACTATTGTTTATTTGATTAAATAATAAGTATGAAATAAGTTGTATAATTACTTAATTAACTCTAATCTCCCAAATGGATGGACCAAGTTAGAATTTGTCATTTTCTAAATTGTTGTAATATGTAATGTAGTTGGTGGGAAAAAAAAAAGAAAAAAAAATATTATTATATATAATCTAAAAAATTATAAAATTAAATGTAATTTGGTTCCATTAAGAAATGTCAAATTGAATCATCGATTACTTGAAGTATTTGTCAGCCAAAATGGAAAAAGTAAATTAAAGGACTAGTGTTTTTTCCTACCTTTTTATTTTAAGAATTTATGTTTTATTTATTTATTTATTTTTTTCATTTCAAGACCTAAGTTCTTAAAAATGAGCAAAATTAGAATCTTTGTTTTCCTATATTACAAGTTCCATTAAAAATCATGTTCTAAAAGAACAAGGGGAAAAATTGTCAAAAAAAAAAAAATCACAAAAATAAGTGTCTTAGGAAAGTGATCCTAGGAATATGACACCTGCAAGAAGCGATTTCTACTAAAATTGAAATCACCTCGCCTCTAAAAGAGTTGATTTTAGCTAAATTGAAAATTGTCTCTTGAAAAAGTGATTTTAGTTCAACTCACCTCCTTAAAACCCCCCTACCCACCACTACCCCCCAACACCACAATCTACACCAAACAACCTAAATACATAGAACTTAGTCCAACACCTGCAAAATTCAAGCTAAGTTTAACTTGAAGAAAACTAAAAACTCTAAGCTTTATAGACAGACCTAATCTCCTTCAGAACATCTCGACACAATTTAGACTTAAACAAATATAAGTGCACCACTATTAAGCTTCATAGTGCATATGGATGCCAAAAATCATTCAATGTAGTTACTTGTCTTTCGTTAGCATTACTAAGAATAATCTTTGATGAATAAAAAGTTGAAAAAATAGAAGTGAAATAAAAGTTAAGAATATGTACAAAATGTGCGTAAAGTTAATTACTGTCAAAATGTTCAATATGTACAAATAATTAAAATCTACTACTGCCTACATTGCTTGCATGCGTAAATACATGTCTCCCTAACATCTATATTAGGCTAAGGCTACACCATCTGACTTGCATGCAACTAAGTGATTTGAGCTCCATCCCTTAAGAAAGCACTGGATTTAGTGTAGTATATAGGGATTAAAGTAGGGTCAACTCGTATAACCCCTTCATCCATGTTAGCGTCATGACCTCGAGGTTGTCTCCTAAATGAAGCAGTGAGTTTCTGAATCTAATTACCAGAGATCTCCTTAGACAGGGTGTGAAACTGGAAAGGAGGTGCTACAAGAGATATGGAGAGTGAGTAGTACGGAGGTAGCTTAGCATCTCGAATTTGCAAATCGTCTTATCTACGTGTTCAACCTCTACCTCGTCCATGACTATGTCTTCGACATTACCCTCCATGCTATGGTTAGTACATTGGGAAGTCATCATGCTCCATATTCAAACTGAGTATAGGTGGGTCATCTAGATAGATGTCTTTAAGTTGCTAGATGACATCATTTACCCTTTGTTATTCAGCTATAGTATCCTCATACAACATAGGAGGTAGCTTACATATGAAATCTGCATATAAGCCTAAAATAATGATGTGATTAGTATATAATAAGAGAAATGAAGGGGTAATAGAAGTAGGTATAGATGTGTACAATATACACCTAAGAGTCTCCCGATTTACTAATATATTAGCAAATGACTTGCTAGTACCATAGCATATAGTTTGGATGTACACCTGGTGGTGGTCAAATCTATACAATCCAGTTCTACCAGTTTGTATACTACTCCAGCCAAGTCACATGGGTAGTGACCTAGTTGATCTCTGTCTGCCCCCTTAAGCTAATATTGTATAATGCTCGTGACGTGTCTAGATGAGTGGAGATCTACTATATCTAGCTGAACTATTGAGTTACATGGTTCAAATAGTAGAACTTAATTATATGGAAGCATATCAACGAGACACATGCCAACTAAATATCACTCTTTCCCTAACTACATGCTAAGATTTTAGTTGTGCTCTTATGCATGTAAGGTATCCATAACACTTGAAAACACATCGGAGTAGAATATGTAGTAACACTTTGAGAAGGTATAAGTAATCGAATTTGTAAGATAATTACTTGCTTTAGATGCTGTTAATTGAAGGCACCTCTGTACTAGCCCACTACATGCATGGGCAACTCTATTAGATCAAAGTATGCTTCCCATTGACTCATCAACGGTTGATCATTAACTATTGTTGTAATCCGGTAGCGTTAAGGGGTGATGTGTGGAAAGTTCTCTCGTACTCAAACCTAAATTATCACTCGGGGCTTATTAATCTCTTTTATGTCCATCTGTGAAGCAAGGCATAGTTGGCGATAAAGCCATGCCAAGTATGCCATACCCCAAGCGTTGCACCTAGTTGTTTTAAGGTTCAAGAGGAGATAGAGAAACATTAGATGAATTAGAATTGTTTGACTTATCTAAGAATAGCATACCCATAATTAGCTGCATGATATTGGCTTGAGTGTACTGTTGTACCATAATGTCATATACGTCGTATGGCAACTCATTTAAATTGTCCATCAACTAAGACAAATTTACTTAACCACCTTTAATAACACACATGGGTAGGCGAAGGTACACATCGTTGCAACTTGATTGCGTGATGCCTGTCACAATCTTGCCATCGATAGGGAGATTGATGAGTAGAGAAATATCTTACAAAGTAACCATCATCTTACCGATGTGGAAATGAAATGTATGTATCTTCATGCGAACTGTGACTAAGAACAAATAAGGCCAGTTATTGGATGAGTCCGAGCTTGTAGAAAACTTGAAAGAAAGTGATGCGGTATGTGTAAAAGGACAAATGTGAATAAAAAGAGTAAGCAAAACTTACAAATAATTCCAGAGGATATGACGCACCAATGGAACTTTCGAGGATGTACTGCATAATTCGATATGACATATAAATCAGACTGGTGAGGTTACTTGTCACTTAGCCTTGCTCAAGGGTTAGGATAAGAGTGATGTTGAAAGTAAATAGAGTATTTACGTAAGGAAGAAAACACCAAAATTGTATTAGTGGTAATCTGAATTCTTGTTTTCCCCTACAACTATAAGTACAAGAGTATTTATACACATAAGTTAGGGCAACTTGCCTAAAAGGGAAAAGACAAAAAGGGTATTTCCTAAGGAAGCAATATATAAGATATAAAAGGGTAAAAATGAATATATAAGATATAAAAGGGTAAAAATGGATATATAATGAAAACAATCATTGGTAAAATGGATTCTATACATCATATTATATACGTGGCAATGCTACATTAGCGAGGATGTTGGAAGATGCGGACAAAAAGTATGAATAGCTTGTTTGTTTGAACATGGTTGGCTTAGTCAGTCAAGAGTCTCTCTATCTTGACTTCTTGGTAAGGAAGATGCCCAATCATTGGTCGGCTTGGGTGCGAGTAAAGTAATCTTCAATTTGGCACACTATAAAGAGAAGGGCAATCATTCGGCTCAGCATAAAGGGTAACTCGATAAGGAAGTACTTGGCCTTGATAGGGATTGGCTAGAACAGGAGTATTTGTCTTGCTAGTCCCTCTAGTCCTTTAGTTTGGTTATGAGTCAATGACCGGGTAGCGAGTCAGTGACCCGATAGCTTAATTCCCATCATTCTCTCTAGGTTTTCTTAGATTTGGGATTAAATCTGAATGGTCTTTATTCAGCTCTCCATCAGGGTAATACGGACTAAGGTCAGCAATGTTGAAGATGTTAAAAACCCTATAGTCCTTAGGTAATTCCAATCTATAGGCATTATCATTGATCTTCCAAGGGATTCTGAAAGGTCCTTTAACTTTTGCAGATAATTTGTTCCTTCTCTTGTTTGGAAACCATTCCTTGCTAAGGTGCCGCCATACTAAGTCTCTTAGTTGGAATTATTTAGTTGTCCTTCCCTTGGCCTTCTCTCGTATCCTTCTAGTAACTTGGTTAATGTGCTGAGTGACTTTGTCATAGATGTACTGAAGGGATTATGCTCAAGCTCTTATGTCAAGGTCCTCTTGCACGGGTACAAGTATAGGGGTGTGATTGAGCGACAACTCGGGATTGAAACAATAGACCACTTCGAAAGGAGTTTACTTAGTGGTGTTATGCACTGTCTGATTGTAAATGAACTTAATTACTGGCAAGTAGACATCCCAATTAGCTAACTTCTTTCCCATTGTAGCTCGGAGTAGTGATTCTAAAGTGTGATTAACCACCTCTATTTAGCTGTCAGTTTGGGGGTGACATGAAGTACTGAATAGTAGTTTAGTTTCCATATGATGCTACAAGGTCCTCTAGAAGTGGCTCAAGAACTTTGGATCCCTATTAGAGATTACACTTCTTAGTACGCTATGTAACCGTACAATGTCCTGTAAGAAAAGAGAAGTAATAGCTGAAGTATCGTTAGTTTTTTAGCAAAGTACAAAGTGTGCCATTTTGCTGAATCGATCAACGACAACCATTATAGAATCTTTGCCTCAGGTAGATCATGGTAGTCTGAGGACAAAGTCTATGGTTAATTCAGTCCACAGCTTCGTTAGAACAGGTAAAGGCATTGCTTTCTCTTGCTTAGCTCAGTACTTAGCTCTCTTACATACAGCATAGTTTTCGATAACTCGGTGTACATCTCTCCTCATTCTCGACTAGAAGAAGCGACTATTTAATAGTTCAAAAGTCCTTCTTTCTCTAAAATATCCGGAAAGTCCTCCACCGTAGGCTTCCCTGATCAATAGTTCTTATAGTAAACAGGTTAGTACGTACAATTTTCCATCTCGAAATGAGTAACCATCCTTTGAATGATACTTATCCATTATCTTTCCATTAGTGCATTGCATGATTATGGGTTTAAAGTGTGGATCCTCAGAATACTGCTCTTTGATACTTTGCAAACCCAAATAGCCTGGTTTGCAATTAAGTTAAAAGCGTATGTCTCCTTGAAAGAGCATTTGCAACTATGTTGCTCTTTCCCTACTTGCATTTAATTACCAAAATTAAATCCTTCAAGGAATTCAACTCATCTCACTTGTCACTTCGATAACTTCGTCTGACTTCAGAGGTACCTCAGCGATTTATGGTTAATATATATGATAAATTCTCTTAGCAATAAATAGTACTGCCATATTTGCAGTGCTCAAATCAATGCCAGAAGTTCCTTATCATACACGCAGTAATTCAATTGTGGCCCTCTAAGCTTTTCACTGTGGAAGGTAATTAGTTGGGCTTTCTGCATTAGGATAGTGCTTATTCTAATACTTGATGTGTCACATTTTAGCTCAAATATTTTCTCAAAGTTAGGTAGAACCAATAATGGGGTAGAGGTTAATATTTTTTTTTTTTTACTTTGGCAAAGCTCTTCTGCCCCCTTTCTCCCCATTGGATGTTAGTGTTCTTCTTTATAAGTTCAATAAGTGGCACAGCGAGGGTACTAAAATTCCTAATGAATCGTTTATAGAATGAAGTTAGTCCATGGAAACTTCTTACGTCAACATAAGTAGCAAGAGTTGGTTACTCTACAATTGCTCAAATTTTCTTGTAATCCACATGTAACCCTCCTCTATTGACTACATAGCTCAAGAATACCACTTCCTCCTGATAAAAGCAACACTTCTTCAAGTTGCCAAATAATCTCTTGACATGGAGGATATTTAATACGGCTTAGAGATGTTCACTGTGACTCAGCATGTTGACACTATAAACTAAGATACCGTTAAAGTACACCATGATATACTTTCCTATTAGATGTCTCAGCACATGGTTCATTAGCCTCATAAAAGTGCTCGGGTATTCGAAAAGGCAGATGGCATGACCATTCATTCATAAAGTCTATGCTGAGTTTTAAATTCAGTTTTCCACTTGTCTCCTGGCCTCATATGAATTTGATGATAGTTAGACTTTAGATCAATCTTGCTGAAGATCTTGGCTCTACTTAGTTCATCCAACATGTCTTCCAGTCTAGGAATGTGATACCTGTATTTGATTGTGATCTTGTTCACTGCTTGGCTATCCATACATATCTGCAAGGTCCCATCCTTTTTCAGCATAAGAAGTGTCGGCACAGCACAAGGGCTAAGACTTTCTTTAACATATCCTCTCTTTAGCAACTTATTGACTTGATGTTGGAGCTCAGAAGCTTACTTAAGATTAATCCAATAAGATGGCTTATTTAGCAATGTAGCATTAGATACTAAGTCAATGCAGTGCTTTCTACCTTGAGTTGGGGGCAACCTCTCAAGTAATTGTTTTGGGAATAAGTCGTTATACTCATCTAGCAACTCTTTGATTTCCTAAGGTAATTTACCCTACTCCTTCATCTCTAATAGGCGCCTAACCAACATAAGGGTCAACTCATCAATGTTGATGGCTTTTCAGTGCTCAGCTTTACTCATCGCTAGAGCCTTCTTCAATACGTGAGTAAGTTTTGTTTGCAATTTATTAACCTCTCTCAATAGCATTGGGTTTAGTGTAATCTTCCGGTTATCCTTCTTGAACATGTACATGTTCTTATCACTGTCATGGATGACTCTCCTATCAAACAACCACGGTCTACCTAGCAATACATAGGAGTCACACATGGGTAGTACGTCGTAGAGAATTTGGTCTGAGTAATCCTCTATAGTGATCAGTAGTATTATTTGCCGAATGACATGTAATGCTGCTTTCTCACTCAACCAATGTAACTTGTATAGCTTCGGAGGGTACACACCTAATCATTCACTTTACAAATGGTATGGAACAAATTCTCTCTCTACTCCTCCTCTCATGAGGATTCCATGTTCATAGTGCATCAGAAAACCATGAGTAACTTGTTTAAGTCCTCAGCAAACATGTCCTCATCAATTAGCTCTTTTTCAGTATTTTCTTTCTTAGTAGGGACCTTCTCTTCCTTGGGTTCCTCATTTGTACTATGTACTTCTAGTTTCAAGATGTCTCTCTTGATGATCATTGTCCTACGGTTTGGCCATTGAGCAGCTATATGTCTGAACCTTTAGTACTTGAAGCACTTGATCTGGCTTATCTTTTTACCAGACCTTTGCCCCTTCTCATAAGTTTGAGCAAGCTCTTCACCATTGAGTTGGCCTTTCTGCTCGGCTTGAACATTAATATTTTCACTTGGCTTAGTACTCAATTGAGCTCATTAACTTGCCTGTCCGAGTCAACTAGTCAGCATCTTGGTCACGAGTCGACTCCTCCTTTGCTTTTTTACCTGTTGGGCAATCTTAACAGTCTCATCTGTTGTGTCAAATCGTTAGAGCCACAATGTCTCGAATGTCTCCTCTTAACCCAATAATGAATCTTGAGATTTTTCGAGATGGTGGTTCCTCCACTTTGCAACGGATCATAAGCATTTGAAATTCTTGAATATACTCGTCAACAATTTGGCCTCTTTATCTCGGCTCCTAAAGTCAAGTGAAAGTATCTTAAAGATAAGTTTTCGGTACGAATCTGTTTTCGAGTAGTCTTTTCATCTCAAGCCAAGTATTAATCTCTCGGTAGTCCTCTCATCTCTTTATGTCTTGGAAATTCTTTCACCACATGGTAGCATATCTGAAGAACTCAATAGTAGCAGTTTTTACTTTCTCGTAATCTTCGTAATGATAATAATAAAAAATATGCTCTACCTTTTCTTCCTACTTCAAATATTCATCGGCATTCCCAGATTCATTGAAACTTAAAATTTGAAGCTTCACATGGTCAAAAGCTCTAGGGACTCTTATGCGCTCTTATTTAACATATTCTTCCTCATCCTCTTCATCAAGCTTTCTTAGGTCTATCATTTGCCTTATTTATCCACTTACTCCTCTACTTTAAACTGATTAAGTTGGCTTTTGACCTCTAACATGTTGAGTAGCTTGTGGGATATTTTGCGTGGCTTCAATGGGTCGATAAGTTAATGCATGAATAACTTAAGTTAGATCTACTAAAAGGTTAGCCAGCTCATCAAGTCTTTCGTCAGTACTTCTCAGTATCCCCTGTGCTTATTGTCTATGGTAAATAACTCCACTATTGTCATCTCCAGCACTAACATTTACACTTGGATCCATCACTTTCTTCACTAATGTAAAGTTCAAATATACACTCTCGTTAACTAGAAAATCAACAGTTAGCAAACTCAGCAATTAAGATGAACACGATAACTTGCTCTGTTTTATACATGCAAAATAGAGTATAAACAGAATTTCAGAAAAACCAACAACTCAAACAAAACCTCTGCTCTGATATCAAGATGATGTGAATGGTGACCAAGAATAGACACGGCTGGTCGCTAGATGGCTTCAAGCTTATAGAAAGCTTGAAAGAAAGTGATGTGGTATGTATGAAAGGATAAATGCAAATAAAAAGAGTAAGCAAAACCCACTAACAGCTCTAGAGAATATGGCACACCAATGGAACTTCCAAGGACTTATGGTACAATTCGATATGACGTATGAATCAGATTGGTGAGATTACTTGCCACTTAGGCTTGCTTAAGGGATAAGATAAGAATGATGCCGAGAGTAAACAAAGTATTTACATAAGGAAGAAAATACTAAAAGTGTATTAATGGTAATCTGAATTTTAGTTTCCCCCTACAATTATAAGTATAAGGATATTTATACCCATAAGTTAGGGTAACTTGCTTAAAAAGGAAAAGATAAAGAAGGCATTTCCTAAGGAATTAATATGTAAGATATAAAAGGGTAAAAATTAAATATATAAGGAAAACAATCATTGGTGAAATAGATTTTACACATGATACTGTACATGTAATAATGCTACATTGGCAAGGTTGTTGGAAGATGCGGACAAAAAGTACAAACAGGTTACTTGTTTGAGCAAGGGTGACTTAGTTAGTCCAGAGTCTCTTTATCTTAACTTCTTGGCAAGGAAGATACCAAATTTATTGGTTGGCTTAGGCATGAGTGAGTAATCTTCAAATTGTTACAGTATAAAGAGAAGGGCAATCATTTAATTCGACATAAAGGGTAACTTGGCAATGAAGTACTTGGCCTTGGCAAGGAAGTACTTATCCTCAGTAGGGGTTGGCTAGAATAGGATGATTTGTTTTGTTAGTCTCTCTAATCCTCGGGTTTGGGCTATGGGTCAGTGGCCTGATAGCTTGATTCCCATCATGTCTCCTCCCTTTAGCACTCCAATAAAGCAGTAATTAAGTACTTTAGTGTAGGGGTTCATCGTCTTGGCCTCATCGTAGTATATGCAAAATCTGTAGGGTTATAACTAGTAAATCGCTTTTTATATTAGTTCTTTGTATTCCTTGTTCTTAGCCTGGGAATTGCAGTTACTAGCAATATGGTGGATACATTACTACTTACTATGTAGAACAGCACAAGTTTTGACTTTCCAACTGCATCTACATTTGTGGTCAACCCATGCCTCCACTCATTTATCTTACTTAACCCTTGAGCTTCTTCTACTTCCCAGATCAACCTTTCACTTCAACCATTGTTAGCATTAGAATCGGTATCATTAGAATCTTCATTAATGTCCTCAAAAGCCAGTTCATTCTCTACATTTGTATACTTGTTGGATTCGCTTGTGATCATTATATTAGCTTAATGGGGCATGTAATTATTACTCGGTATATCACTAGGTGGAACTAGCTGATTTTCAAACACTTAAGTTTTAACTTGATTCCTAAAGTTGTTATCATGCTCTCCAAAATCATACGCAATTGTTGAGAAGATGTTGATTTCGTGAACTTCTACATATATTTCTATTGAATCACTAACTCCACCATGTCCTTAAGAGGATGCCAACAGCTGCTGGATATCATAGTTGCCATTTATAAGAATGACATAAAACATGTCTTTACTCCCTCCTATAAGGGGACATTTATGAATCAACTTGGCCTGATGAGTTGTCATGTTAACTTGAATACGATTATATATCAAGCCAACTAGCAAGTTACTCCAATTGAAACTCTGACCACCATTATTGGGTGCCTATTATAGTGGCCCCTATCATCTCATTCCACATTATTTTCTCCAATATAGCAAACAACTTTCACATTATCCATTTTCACTTGTTTGTCATAGTAACTTCATAAAATTCACAATGTAGATATAAAACACAACTTCTATATACAACCACATGTTTATGGATACCACTAATACAACGGCTAAATTAAATTTACAAATACATGTTGGTGACGACAATTGATTAAGTATTTTTTTTTTTCATATAAAGAACACTAGCTCAACTAGTTCATTTAATAATAAATAAGTATGTCGATATCACCTAATTATACAAGTACATATATAATACACTAATGCGAACAAATTGATACATAAAAAAAAAAAAAATTGATATGCACATAACAACATTTGATTAAGCATGAGGTACTTTTTCATATAAAACACACTAACTCAACTAATTCATTCAATAATAAATAAGTGTGTCTATATCATCTATTTTATGTACATATATAATACACTAACGTAGATGAATGGTACATAAAAAAAGAAAATCAATATAACTAACAATGTGCCATAATATATTTAACAACAAAACTATTTCTCACAACTAAGTATACATAGAACCGATAAAAAAAAATGTACATTTTACTTTATTAGCATCTAGAGAGAGAAAGCGACGAAATCTTGCTTCGTAACATTTCTCTGCAATTTCTGCAGATATGTGCTGTACGTTGGATTGATATCTCGGCTCCGCAATTGATTTGACAAATAAAAGGACCAAAATGGCGATATGATAGAGAGAAGTCATGTGAGGTTTTTTAAGGAGAGAGGGAGGGAAATGTTTTAATAGGGAATACGTTTAGAGAAGAAGAAATTCGTGAGGTCTATATTCTCGTAGAAATCACCTTTAAATAGGCTATAAATGAAAAATAAATAGAAATATATATCCTAAAAGGAAAAGAAAAGGGGGTAAAATGTATTTTTTTGCTTTTAATCCTTAAACTTTACCACTTTTTTTAATTGAGGTTTTAAACTTCTATTTTTCTTATTTCAGTCTTCAAACTTTTTAAAAATTTGTAAAAGAGTATTTTGTTAATTGAAAAACAAATGGTTCATTAATGGAGAACCTTTTTACAAACTTTTAGAAAATTTAAGGATTGAAATAGAAAAAATAAAAGTTTAAGGTTCAATTAGAAAAAAATGGCAAAGTTTGAGGGCTAAAAGTGCAACTTTCTCTAATATAACTATTATTCTTGTTTTCCATATATATTATTATTTGTCAATTATGTAGATTTTCAAGCATGATTGTCCAATAATAATCGTTTATTAAGTATCAACGACTATAATTAATGGTAACTCAACTCGTAAATTGAGTGAAAAATTTGATGAATAAAGCTGCAAAAAAAAAAAAAAAAGAAATAAAAAAGAGAGGGAGAAATGAAATTTGTCGGCAATTTTTTGAAATTTCAACATAGTGAAAACCATAGAAATATATTTCACAGCACAACATATTTGTAGGTAATAAATGGACTTCAAACGCAATGTATTAGATTCATATCATAAAAATCATTTGAGAAATGAGAATGTTTGCGATTATTGTTTTCAAATCGAGTGATGCACTTACACTGATGCGAATTTCAGCGTAACGCTTAAAATGAAAATTTACTAATAGTAAAAAAAATAGTTGTGACTAGCTCATCATTGTGAAAGTTAATGCTGTGAAAGAAGTGTTTTTTTATTGATAAATAATACCGTAATATATGCCATTTAAATAATTATTTAAGATTTAGAGTTTGGTTCTAGTGTCATAGCATCCATAATATAATAAAAGATCATAGAAAGGTAGATACAATAAAGTCAATTGCTAAGTACAAAAAGTTCGGACCCGTACCAGTGGTTCGGACATAACGATGGTAAAAACGATTCACAAACGAGGACTCTTCCTAGCTATGTTGTTGTTTCTTATGAAAAACAGACAATTTGGTGGGACATTATATTATGTTCATTTAAATATATGATTTTTATTCTTTAGAAGAACGCAAATTTCAATTGCGGCTATGCTGTTTATTCTATAGGAACTTTTTGATAGAAACATCTAAATCAAAGTTGAACAAAGTGCACATATATATTTTATGAGACAAAAATTGATCAAGAATTGTTGATATACTCAATTCACTCCTGTTTTGAATATAGCCTAGTTTTCAATCACAACACAAAAGTTGGCTATAATACAAAACTTTATATTAAAAGTAATTTAATTCTTCTTCAAACAACCTTTTCTATGGTTAAAATTGGGTTGCGAATGAATTCGTGTTAAGGTAATATAATCATGGGTTCAAGATTCAACTTAGCTTGGATTTGATTGTACATACAACATTAATCTCAAGATCAACTTGATGTGGGATTTAATAAATTTAAACTTGATTTAATTCAGCTCATATATATTTACTTTATTATGGAAAAAGGTTCCCTTTAATTTGAAGATGAGAGGATCGATTAATGTGGTCATGTACATACAATTTGAGTTTCACACTTCACGTTATCTTAAAGTAGTGATATGGAATTAATATATGGAGATGGTTTGAAGAAAAAGATAGAGAGGAGGAACAAGTTGTATTGGGGCCCAAAGGCATAAATGACAAGTGAAGGAGTTTTAAACACCAACATCACTATTCTTGAGTAAAACTAACTTATTCCTTTTTTTGACTCTTGTTTGATTTTCGAGAGCCAAAGTTGGCAACATGATGCAATTTCTCTTATCTATGAATTCTCCTTTTGTAGAGGAGCACTTAAGGAGGAGCTCTTGAGATGAGTCCTTCTTTTGATAGTTTCCTCCATGGGCTTCTCATGAATATAGACCCATAGAGAGTTTCTCCAAATGTAAGAGTTTGGCTAAGAAAAGATAAGAGTGAATAAGGAAAAATTCAATGATTCCTATATTAAGTCTATCATGCTACGTCCTTTTAAGTTGTCAAAAATCCTTGAACTAAATTGCTAAACTCTTTAACTAGGATAAAAGTCTAGCTGAGATGCCTAAAATCTTGTAAATTGTTCTAGTCAAGTACACATATAGTTAGACTAATACTTAAACATAATTTCAATTCAAAATCTTACATATAAGCTTAATGTGAACTACAATTAAGCTAACAAGTTTTCGAGATAGATATCATAAAACTTGAGTTTTGCTTAATAAAAATTACTTGATTAGTTTTAACTCAAGGCAAGCTTGGCTATTAACAAATTGAAATTGAGTAGATTGTAATAGGTTTGATTCTTTTAAAACCCTAGCAATTAGTCTATGGTTCATCATTTAAACTTTTTCTCAATTATCTATCATTCTACCCTATGCTTAATTATTTTTCAATGAAATTGCTTAGTAAAGTTATCACGTTATGAATAAAAAAAGGAGCAACTACAAGTCAAAATTAGTAATGGTTTACAAATAATTGTTGGAGTTACCAATTTATAACAGTAATCCTATTTTTAATTTTTTATTTGTTGCTATAATTTTTTTTTTCTCTCATTACCAATAATACCTCCTATATATACTTTTTAAAATTTTAGAATATGTTAACTGCCTAAAATATATTATGCTATTTGTATCATATTGGGCACTTTTAATTATAAGTAGTTATAAGTCATTGATAAGTAGTGGTGATTTAAATGTGCTGGGAGTATAGTAGAAAATACATTTTATGGATTTTTTTTATATTGCAAATTATTTATCTAAATTTTAAGCTTTTATCAATTTCTCAATGGGGTAAATAAGTACAATTTTACATGAATAAAATGGATCAAAGCTGATGGAAAGTATTTTTAGGACTTAAAAATAATATTTTAAGCATTTGATTGCAAATATGTAGTTACATCAAATTGATTGTGTAATTTGCAATGATTAGGATTAAAGTGATTATAGTAAAGGTATTTTCATGCTTTCCTTAATTTAGCCAATTTACTTATAGTTATATTTTGAATTATTTAGATACTTCTCAAAATAATGATCATGCAAAAATAAAGAATGCTAAAACCTAATAAGAAACATAAAGGTCTAAAAATGGAAGTACCTACATTAGACATGTGATTGTATATGGATTCAAAGGCACATTTCACTATAAATACATATATGTATGTATAGAATAGGTAAAAGTGAGCACTTTAAGTAAAAACTAGGTTATCAAACTTGTGATTCCCTTTAGAATTGGAATGTATAGAATTAATAAAATTGTATAGATTGATAAAAAATCGATAAAACTATGAGATTGTAAAAATGTGTACTTAAAATCAAAATTTGACCAAGTTTACCTAAATGAATTTGCAACTGTTTTAACTAAGAAAAGCCTTATAAAATTGTAAACTCATAAAATTGTATAGTTATGTCATAACATAAGAGGGCTAGTTGTGGTAGTCGCCGTATATTATACAAAGGACTGTAGATTGATTTCTCTTGCAATCAACAATCCTTTGTGCGATATGCAAGATTATAGCAACCACTAACATTCAAGAGTTGTGTAGGTGTAAATAATATCATTTCATGACAATAATAGTAAGTTAATAAAATATAAAACACATCTATTTATGTAGAAATTTACAAATAAGAAGTCTATAATAATATTTAATATCAACTGATATCATCTTACTACATCATAAGATTCGAAATCTAAATACACTATTATTAGTACACTCCTATCACATTTTACTCTCACATCAATCCCTTGATGTAAAATTAACCTCAGGCATGCGGCGGTCTGACTCTACGAACAAATTAGCCTGTGAAAGTAAACTATAAGAGTATAAGCTAACTAACTTAGTGAGATAATCCCCTCAACCATATAGCAATCAAATTACACATCAATTAAATTCAATCAAATAAATGCATGACAATCAGTACACCAAACAAATACACACAGGTGACCAAGTACTGCATGTAATTTAGATTTAATGCCCTTCGCAATCAGGATTGAAGATACATCGGCACAGTCAGATCTAGGCATCATACTAAAACTTATATCATAACAAAACTCTGTATTTTGTATTTAAATTGCAATGGTATATCCATTCTTAGTTTTAATCAAAATTGAGTTCTACGTATGATTGTGAGTAGGATCATGTAGCCTTCACTCACCCCTAAACGGAGGCCTTTGGACTCGACCTTTAGCTAGGCAGTTGTCGTCTCCAATGCCTAGTGATCTTACGAGCCAAGGTAAGGTCATATCACACATGTGTATCGTATAAAATCTATAATAGTAAATAATTAATCTAAGTATGGCCTCTTGCTACTTTCGTATGATATGGCAGCTGAAATTTGTTATGTAGTGTATGATTACACGTGATTCGATTTAGTTCTTTCAACTCAAATAAAATTAGGTTTTATTATTCAGTGATTAATAAGGTTACAAACAATCAATTTCTATCAAATCTACTATGCAACAATCAACACGTTATTATACATTAAAGTAAATTCACTATCAATAGACAGTATTATATATAAGCATAACCCAACCCCACCCAATATTCAATTATTAATCATAATTTATATTCACTAATTATAAACATAAGCAAGTATGGAATCATCAGCAAAAACTCACTCAGCCATGATCGACTCAAGGGTCGTAATAGTCCAATGGCAGCTCATGGTCAAAGTCGAGATCACTTGAGAATAAGAAATATAGAAAGTAGTAAGTTTAGGAATTAAAAACTAAACTAATATCGTAATTCATACTATTTACTTAACTTCATGTGAAATAATCGATTTAAGCTTTTTATCAAATCATGTTTAACTTTTTTGATTTTTCTTAGATCATTATGGACTTGTTGTCCATGTTTATTGTTTTCAAGCGTACTTTTTTATAGCAAAGTTCGTTTTAGACATTATGACTCATAGTTTGGATTATGATATAAAAATATCACAAAATTTATTATTTTCTTGTATTTGACGGTATTATATAGATATGAATACTTATTATTATATTTTATTAATTTTTTTTATAATTTACTTAATTATTAATTCTTTTTCCTAATTTATGGTACTATTATATATATAAATATATTTATTAACTTACTTTATTTCTCAAATTAATATTATCATATATTGTATATACTATTTAATTATACTTGTATATTTATGTACATGTCGCTATTCATATACGTACATTTATATGTATACTATACGTTATATATTAAANATATGATACGTTATATATTAAATTATTCTATCCTTATTTATACATTATGTACAAGTATATTATACACTTATTTATACTTTACATACTTATATACATATACAATCATACTATATACATATATATATATATATATATATACTAAAATACAAATATTATTAATAATATGTATATATATAAATATACCTACACGTCAGCAACATATATATACATAATTATATAAAAATTTCGTATACTTGGAAATTATTAAGTATATATACATATTATTATACGTATACATGTATATACTTCATATATGAAAAGTAATGAGTACATATATATATAGTTGTTAATTTCCTTAGTTTTCTTTTTCTTTTTCCTCCTTTTTTTCCCTTTTGGTTTTTGTTTTTTCCTTTGCTTTTCATGTTCTGATTTTGTGTGTGTGTGTGTGTGTTTTGTTTTCCTTTTTCTTTCACTTTTATGTTTGTATTGTAAGCTTCCAGGTTTTAGGCATGAACAATCTAGCAAGAATTGCAACAAATAAATTAGAAAAGAAAGAAGCAAATCTACTTAGATTAGACATTAATTAGGAAATGACATTTGCTTTATTATTTTGTCCTTACTCCTTTACTTTGTTGATGCTTGGATATTGTAATTTAACACATGGGCTGCTATATAATGTAGTTGGAAATCATGTGGAGGAGAAAGGAAAATAAGGAGGAGGAAAGAAGAAAAGAAAAAGGGAAGAAAAAGAAAAATAAAATTAAATATATGTAATTTTTATAAACATAAAAATAATAAAAATAACGTTTATGAATTAATTTTGGAATTTTATAAAAATTTATTAATTTAATTAGCACCTGTTACAATTATAATTTTTACTAGTTATTTTAATGTTTTAGTTAAAAGTTTTACGCGATTACGTGATTTAGTCAATAATTGTAATCAACTACAATTATATCACTATTAAGTGATATTTGTTCATTTTATAAAGTTAAAGTTATAGTTTTAGGATTTCAATCAACTTCGAGTTCGATTTCGAATATTTGTACATATATCAGATTTAGGCTTTCTTTGTATGCGATTTAAGTTTTGACCAATTTGTAAGGTTTTTATTATCGATACTATCTTCAATTTATAAATTTTATAAAATTTTTATCTTATTTAGTCTTATCGATTCATAGTATAATCTACGACACTCGAGCATAATTAAAGACAAGGTTTACATGTTAAGTTTCGATTTTAACAATTACGAAAAAAAGTACATCAAGGCTTAAGTAGGCACCCCTTATGTTATTATTTATGTTTAGCAATAATCGTAATTAATCATGACAATGTACAATCACTTGGTTTTTATTTGTGTATATATATGAATTCACATACTATGAATTTTATGGCTCAATCATGTATTAATGTATTAGGTTGTCGCATTGATTGTTGTTGTCAATATGTGTACTACATATACACCATACATTCATAACTTAAGCTACATAAGCATACATTTAAGCAATAGGCACTATAATGGAATTACGAGTATTAGTTGATTTAAGGGTCATGGTTGAATAATTGTAGTTATTCTTGTGGGGTAGAAACATATGTATCAATATGATGAAAATGTATGCCTATATGGTGGAAACACATATTGATGATGTGAGAAAAGTATATACATTTTTACGGAGGAAATATCTTTGTCATAAATGTTTTGATGTGGTAGCCTTTTTGGTAGGTTATGTTTTGATGAGAGCACCATTGAGGTTAGGAAGCTTTTAGAATAAGACTCGATATCAAGTTAGCAAGCCATGGCAGCCTCAATGACCATTGTTACATGGACATAACATATGTGATGCATTATCCGTTTATGTTATCCTATTATATTGTGCTTGTCCTTTAGTTTTACTCGCTTAATTTGAATATTAGCTAAGATGTTAGCTCATTTAACCTCAAGTATTGAAGATGGACAATTGCAATAGGATCTTAAAGAAGGGCTAAGGAATGAGAGCAAGTAGTTGTAATGTAATATATGAGTTTACTATATGTACGTAAAGCATGAACCAAGTTTATGAAGTGCCATACAATATCAAGTGTAGTATGACGTTATAAATGAAAGTTGGATTGCACATTCCATTGTGATATTCTATGTTGATCAATGAAAGCTTAGATGAAATTTACATGTTATAGAGTATAGTTACAAGCTCAATTTAAGATAAGTCTTATTTGTAATTGAGGGATTGTAAAATGACTCCATTACTTAGGCATTAAGGTCTTAACATAGGTTAAGAAGAGGTATTCGAAGTGGAGCATTACAATGATAAATGGTAGTCTTTAAACATTGAATTAGGATAGAGAGAGGTAGAGTTAGATATAAGAGAAGATAAGGGATTTAAATGAATGGAAAAGGAGAGAGTTTTCAATGGTAAGAATGTCTTTAAGAGTTGCAATATGATAGAAATCTCAAGGAATTATAGCACATACGTCCTTAGAAATGTATAGACTATCATAAATGTAAACAATTTGAAACATAAATAAAGCCTTGATACTACTAGTTCAACAAGAGTAATTTACAAGAGGAACAAAAAAGATCTCATTCATGTTTTTCTAAATTTTTGGTATAATAAATGTAGATGCATCTTGTAATGGTAACATGAGGAAAAATGCTATGGCATTTGTTGCTAAGAATTCTAAAGGCGAGTTGATTGATGGTTATATGTTTTATGAGTATGTGCTAAATGTAGAGATGGTAGAGGATTTAACAGTTTTAGTCACTTTAAATTAGGCTTCATCAAAAGATTAGAGTAGAGTTGTGGTGGACATGGATGTACAAAATGCTTATAGGATTTTGATGGCTTTTGCTTATGTTGTGGCATGGCAATCTTCTCTAATTATTCTCAAATAAGGGGTTTGCTTAATTTTCATTTGTTATTTCCTTCATCTCTTGCGAAAAAACATTTGAATAAAGCTACAATTGGGTTGTTGTTCATGCTATTTATGTAAATAATCGAGTTTTACAAACCCCATATCTTCTTTTTGATTTGTTAGCTATAGATTAAATCGTCTCTAACTTCTACCTAAATTTGTTGGCTTTCTTGATTAATCCATGAGTTTGTTACTCACCAAAGCCTTACCTAAGAAAAAAAATGAAAAAAAAAAACTTGAAGGAATAATAAAGCTTCATCACTAATAATATTTCGACATTACATAGATTAATCTAACAAAACTCACCATATTTATTGTATCCAATTTGTCATCAAGTTGTAGACAACTTAAACCTATAAAATGGAAAACTACTCTCAAATTACTAATTTTTTTCACTTACACATACTAATAATAAGTAATTTCACCAAAATTTTATATGTTAATATATATATGTATATATATATCTATGACAATCTACGTAAAGAGGAAATTAAAAGACATATGTTTACTGAAAAAAATAGATTAGTCTAAATTGGGAAAAGGTTTTGAGATAATGTTACATTTGACACTTGAACTTTAAGTTGTTTTTTTATTTAAGTATCTAAACTTTTCAATTTTATTAATTTAATATCTAATTGAATTAATACATATTGCCATTGGAACATTAGCTAACACCATTGACTAATGTTAGATGACATGGCTTTTAACATAGATCATGGAGTAACATTTGTCCTCATGTACTTAAAAAGAATTTTAAAAGTCAACTCATGATGTGCCTAAATTCAGATATTTGGAATCCAACACAATTGGACCTCACCAATGGTAGGCTTAAGACAAATGCAATCACTAAGTAAGTCATGCACAAGAGATCACCATATGATATAGGGAAAATTTAGCCAATGGATTAAGGGAGTAACAATAATTATGATTTTTATATCATAAGATGCAAATAAAACAAAAGGGATATGCATAACTCCTCCAATGAATATAACTCACCAAATGAAGATAGAACTACATAAGAAATAATTGACATGACTCTTAAGCAACTTGCATGGTTTTGCACGCGTGTTGAATCGATAGCTTTGCCACTACATTAAAAGCTATGGTTGATGGTGATGTGCAATTCACTTCAATCATCTGGTAGCCTAAATTTCATATTCAATTGTCACTTGGCCCATCCTAACCTTCCCTATGGGTAAGATACTAACACACCCTCCCCCCTAAGCATTACTCCCACTATGAATTGAAACCATGACCTTAGTTTCGATACCAATTGTTAAGAGAAGGGGAAGCCTTCAATAACGGGAAGAAAACTCATGAAGCCATCAACTTGTGACCTTAACACCATATTCAACCTAAAACCTTAAGTTATTAGGTTAGAGTTTTTTTCCACTTGTATATTATTCACTCAAATTTCATATTTCTAATGTGAGATTCCTTCTTTTCACCTACTTACACTTATATCCTAATAATCTATCCCTCAAGTGTAAGTCTTTTCAACATTAGGCTTACATCTTGCTCCCTCTTGAGTGGAAATCACTTGCAATCATGCTAAGATCTTGTTAATTGACTTGATTAAGCTTGCCTTATGAGCATCTTTTCCACCAGACTCACCTCATATTATGGGCTTTACTTGAGTCATTATCACATAACTCTTCTTTCCATGTGGAATAGTTTACCAGTAGGAGCTAAACCGTTGCATTTTTTTTTTGTCTCGTCTTAGCTAAACCATTAGCTTTGATACCAATTGTAGGATCGAACGCTATACCATTATACCAAAAGCTATAATTGATGGTGATGTGCAACTTAAATGTTTTAATCATCTAATAGCCTAAACGCTATGTTCAACTGTAACATGGCTCATCTTTACTTGTGCCATAGGCAAGATGTTGACAGGCAATTGCAAATAATATCCCCTTAAGCATTACGCCCATTGGGAAGTAAGCTCATGACCTTGGCTCTAATACTAATTGTTAAGAGAAGGGGAAGACTTCAATAACAAGGAGAAAACTTGTGAAGCAATCAACTTGTGAGCTTAAACCTTAAGATATTAAGTTATGGGTCTTTTTTACATATACTATTCACTTAACTTTTATATTCCTAATGTAGGATTCCCTCTTTCACCTGCCTACACTTATATCTTAATAATCTCCCCCCGCCCTAAACGTGAGTCTTTTTCACATTGGGCTTACATCTTGCTCCCTCATTGTGAAAAAATCATTTACAACCACACCAAAAGCTTGTCAATTGACTCCACTAAGCCCGCCTCATGAGCAACTTGTCCATCTCACTTACCTTGTATCATAGGCTTTCCCTGAGTCACCATCATATGACTCTTCTTTCTACATGGGATAGTTTATCCATGAGAGCTAAATTGCCGCATTTATTTCGTCTTGTCTGGGCCAAACCATTGGCTTTGATACCAATTATAGGATCGAAGGCTTTATACTATACCAAAAGCTATAGTTGACTATAACGTACAACTCATATCATTTCAATCATCTAGTAGTCTAAACACCATGTTCAGCTATGACTTGGCCCATCTTGACCTCCACCATAGGTAAGATGCTAGCACACCGTCGTTAATGATCTTCTCCTTACCCAAAGCATTATGCTTGCTGGGAATTGAACTCATGACCTTAGTTTTAATATCAATTGTTAAGATAAGGGGAAGTCTTTAATAAGGGGGAAAAAACTTGTGAACGAATCAACTTGTGGGCTTCACACCATATTCAACCCAAAAACTTAATGTATTATGGGTCTTTTTCCACTTATATATTATTCCACTTATATATTGCAGGGCTTGATGGTAATGGCTTGGATTTCTCCAACTCCTTCACAAACAATTTTAATACACCAATTGATTCTCTCCTTGCTCCCTCTTATCACTCTTATTTTTGGAAATAATTGATGCTTCTAGGTTTTTTGTTTTTCTCTTTCTCTCTCTTCCTTCTCACTCATTGATACAAATATCTTTAGATTGCCCATAATATGTATGTCGTTTCCTCATTCACTATGCTGTTATGAATAAGAGTCATGTAGTTTCATTTGTTAGTAGATGAACAAGGTGTTCTCAGGGATCTTTATTGATTGGATGATAAGTTTGTCTTTTACGAGATGGATAAATTAAGAGGATTATGTGAATTTATTTTTCTCCATTGTTAAAGAGGTGGTAAAATGAATATACTAGGGAAATATCAGTTTGTGAATTCTATAACTAAACTAAAAGAATAAAAACCAAAACCCTAATCTCTAACCCACATTTAAATGAAAAAAATCAAGACAAGAACCAAAATCCCTATATCAAAACATGTCCTATTCCATTGTAGTTTCAAATGTATCTACCTTCTCATTAAATCAAAACATAAACTGTACTATTGATGCCAATGTTCTGAGGAAAAGGATAAAGGTGAAGTTTGTTTTTCTTTTTCTTTTTCCATTTCTTTTTTAATTATGAGTTGAGAGAATAATGTATAAAAATGGTTGATTTAGTAATAAGTGATTGAGAACCACGGTGCTTTTGATAGTTTGCTGAAGAAATACCTGGTAGGTGAGAGAGCGGTGGTGGTCTTTATCTTGAAATGCAATGAGATAAAAGAGATGTAGAAGAAAGATTTTAGTGATTTTTTACTTTTATTATGTTTTTGATTAATTATTTAAATGTTTAGAATTTCTAAATATTAAATAATAATAATAATTTAAACAGAAAAACCAGGTAATAGTAAGCTAACATTTAGGATCTTTTTGAATATGTGATTTGACATTAGTTAATGGTGATAAGTTTGGTAGTAAGACAGCATGTGATCAATTAGATATCGAAATTGATATGGAAAAGTTTCGATATTTAATTTAAAAACAACCTCGAGTTTGAGTATTAAATGTAACATTTTTCCCAAAGTTTTCAGCTCAACCAAATGCTATCTCTTCTAGTGAAACCAACTCTAGGAGTGAAAAATGAATCTTCCGTAAATGTAACCCGCAAGAATCAAATGAGTAAGATTTTTCGAAAGAGTAAAAAATTTAATTAGTGAAATAAGTTAGAAAATAAAGACAAAAATAGAAAAATCATATGAATAAAAAAATTCATATTTACGAAACCTACATTAAAGACGTGTGTCAAGACCAGGAAATTTAGATTAACGCTTCGGAGGGGTGGATCTTAGAGGAAGAATGCTTGGGCATGAGAGTGTTTTAAGTATTTCTTATTGCATCAAAGACAGAAAGAAGAAGAGTAACTTGTGTTGTAACACAACCTAATCGTAGCTTGGAGCTACGATTTTATTAGAAAAAAACATGATGTTTCATTTATACAATGAAAGTGCATTTTGAGTGTGTGCTTAAGTAAAACGCATGATTGTTATGTCCAAACTGTTTTCTTAAAAGATAATTTGTAAATAATGGGTATTTCGACCCAATATCCAACACATGATATTATGTACTAACAACAACGACGTCCTTGTATGCAAATTCAACATATGATATTATGTGTTGACAACAACGACGTCCTTGTATTCAAAACTGTTTATTATATGCTCCAGTCCAGCTTTACCTAATGGCATAGCGTATACCATGACGTGTCACAAATAACCCACATATTGGGAAATTTGCGACTTACGTTGGCCTACAGACCATTCATATGCTTAATAGTGGAGACATAAAAGCAACCATTGAGCTGTAAGGCGTTTATAATAACGTTCTTGTCCATTTTCATACATTACTTGATCGTATCTCGATATATATAGGCACATCAGAATAACATCCAGAGTTATTTTACTAAATAGCACCAGCTTTATTTAGAGTATTGATCAATCACGTTTTTTTAAGAACCTTGATCCCCTTCCAACGGGATTCCATGTAATATGAATCATGATCTTGTGCATAAACTCCACACTTAAAATAGTGCGAGGTTCCACCACGGCCTGGTGCCTCAAACTTGAGCTCGCCATCAATGTAGACCTTTACCTTAGAGGCATCCACATCATGGATCACGTTCAAGTGGAACCATCTATCATGGATGTTGGGGACCAAAAGTGTGTTCCGGTAATAGTAGAGTGAGTCATTGTAAACCCTTAACATAAGTGTCGTTGCATGTGAACTGGCACCAAATACTTGCATGATGCAAACTCCAGAAGTATTAGTAGGCACATAACCATATCCTTCGAATTGCCAAACCCCAGAGGAGTAGTCATAACCCTGAAAGTTTATGGGGAAAATCAAAGGAAACAAACGTCAAATAGATAAATTAATCATTGTTAAAAATGTAAAGCATTTTGCAAAAGAAACAACATGCAGGTTGCCTGCTTGGATAAGTTGGACCAAATTAGTCCATGGGATTGGCGGGCTAATACCTCATGTGACTAGAGATAACTTGTACATGGAGTGCGAACAAATTTTAATTAAATCAGACTCAACTAAATGATGATTTTCGGTGTCCACAAATTATAATAGTTTAGTCTATAGTTCCGTACCACAGTTGACTGTTGCAATGAATTTATTACATGTATAGATTATGGATCTAACTGTCAGATACTGATGAAATGGACGATCCCAATCTATCCAATTTTTCTAATAATTTTTTTCTGAGATTGTTGAAATTGGATAACTTAAACTCCAGATTTATTAACAAAACTTGGAAAATACAACTTAACCAAGGGATAAGCGGAAAAGTTAAAAAAGGGAGAAACAGTTTACTTTAATCATAATTTCGGTTCGAGGATTTGTCGGACTGCCTTTAGATAGAGGATTGTCAGTGGAGTAAACCCAGAGCTTATGAATCCCATTGATGAAGCTGTAACGTGCACTTTCGGGCAAATCATAGGGCTTTTGGATGTGGAAGTTGGTCTCGTTTAGGGGAAGGTCAATGAAACCATGTGTTGGATCCACTGGCCATCCACTTGCTAAAGTTAAGAATAATAGAAGAGGAAAATAGATATTACAAAGGCGTACGAGAAAGAGGGAAGTATTCACACTCATACTCTCTCTTGGACCTAAAGTAAGACTTTGAAATTTGTATTGTAAGTGATAAGTTATGTCTTCTCTTTTTTCGAACTTATAGGCTCGAGATCATTGATTAATTATTGCTTTCTCTATAATAAAAAATATTTGATCCTAATGAATAATTATTATTAACGAATTATGATGTGACATGGAAATATTTTTTATATAGAAAATAATTCTTATATTAGTATATGAAAATGCTCATCATATTTCCTATTTGGATCTATTCGGTGTTTTTTTTTTGTAAGAAACAATCACCTGTTAAAATTTAATTAAATCCTTTTATATTTAGTTTTTATAGGTCCAGCTACATCATGCTATGCAATATGAGTATGATTGTCCAATTTAGGATTGGTTGCAAAGTGCCAACAACTGTAATTAATGGTCTCCGAAATGGAGTAACAAAGTTGAAAAATGAAAAAAGTGTAAAAGAACATGAAATTAATCGATGAAAGTTTTAGAAATTTCAACTTAGTAAACCTTAGAAAATGTATTTCCCATATAATATCTCGGTAAAAAATAAATGGACTTGAAACATAACGTATAAGACTTTCATCATACAAGATATTTCAAAAATAAGAATATATGTGATTACCATTTTCGAAATGACCAGTAAAGTACACTTGGCCAAAAATTTAAAAAGAAAAAAAGAAAAAATTTGAGTGATGCACTTACAGTGATGCGAATTTCAGTACGAGGACTAGTGTGGCTTGTTGGGGTGTGAGGTTTATCGGTCGAGAACACCCACAGCTTGTGGATTCCATGACGGTAGCAATATCGATCTTTTAGGGGCAAATCGTAGGGCCTTTGCACCACCAAATTGGACTGGTTCAGTGGTACCGCTATGAAACCTTGGGTCGGATCATTGGATCCCCATGCACATACAAACCTAGAGAACAACCCAACATTGGCCAAGCTTAGAACCAAAGGAGTCCATATTAGCAGAACATGTGCTTTTGCTTCCATGGTGTGGAATATGGACGTCGGTTTTTCTTGTCAGATTGCTGTACTAAAAGCTTGGATTCACTGTGGCATAAAAGAAAATAATGGGTGCCTTTTTTTTTTTTTAACGAGGATGTTGATTGTTTTGGTCGCATTCCAGCAATGAGGTAGGTCTCACTGCTTGAAGTAATTACATTTGGAGGCCGGCCATGAAGAGTAAACAAGCAGAATTTTAAATGGTCATATGAATTAGTCATAGCTAATACCAATCATGTAAAAGATACTATGTTAAGTTTCTGGTCTGTTTTTTTTTTTTTTTTCTTTGTAGAAAACAGAGGACAAAATGAAGAAAAGGGAACTACTTTTCATTACTTTAAAATCATATTTATAACGATACAAAAAATCATACGTCAATACTAACTTCCCATGATTTAAGGAAGTTTGTTCCCTTGTTTGCGGCTGAAATTTAGCTACATCGTAATTCTTTTCCAACTTCTAGTACATTCGTTAATTAAATAACAAAAGATTCAACATAAACAAAAGATTTGAAATATGGTGCATGGCTTTGCATCACTGCTGTGAGATCATGACCAACAATCTTCATCACTAGTCCTTGATGCAAGAACTATGCACAACACCAAGTTTGCCTCTAAGTTCTTTAAATCTTTTCTTCTGCAAGTCTTTTGTGAAAATATCAGCAACTTGTTCCTCTATTGAACAATGTAACAACACAATTTCACCTTCTTTTTCTGCTTCTCTAATGATGTTTAGTTTTTCCATGAAAAACTAGATTTTTAACCATTGCAACAGCAAACCTATTATCACACAAAATTTGTATAGCAACTTCTTACTTAAACTTCAAGTCATTCATAACTTTTCTTAGCCATAAGTCATGATTAACAACAGTGGATGCAGCCAAATACTTTGCTTCTATGGTTGATTGAGCAACCGAACCTTGCTTCCTTGAACTCTAACATATAACTCTTGATCCAAGAGAAAAACAATAACATGAGGTGCTCTTTGAGTCTTCAAGTGATCCAACCCATTCACTATCAATGAATCCAAGAAATTTTAAGGTTGAACTCCTCCTAAACAATATGCCATATTAAATCATACCCTAAATATATCTTAAGACCCTTTTGGTTGCTTTAAGATGAGTTTGAGTCAACATGTGCATATATCTTGATAGAATGTTGGTTGCATACATTATATTTGGCCTTGTAATTAACAAATGCAGCAATGAACCTACCACACTTCTAAAGATTGAAGGATAAATAGATGCGGAGCCATCATCCACTTGTAACTTCAATCCTTGAATTGCTGGAGTACTAACAGCTTTAGAACCATTTAGAGAAAATTTCTTCAACAATTCTATTGCATATTTCCTTTTAGAAACGAAAACGCCCTTTGAAACTTGTGACACTTCCGTTCTTAGAAAATAGCACATTTGACCCAAATCATTCATGTCAAATATGCTTTCCATTTACTTTATAAAATCTTTCACAAAGTTTGGATTGCTTCCAATGACAAGAATGTCATCAACATAGATTGAAACAATTAGAATTCCAGTACCTTGCTTTGCATACAATGTTGCTTCATTGATGCTCCTTTTAAATCCTAAGTCAACTAAGTAGCCATCAATCTTTGCATACCAAACTCTAGGGGCCTGTTTTAAACCATATAATGCTTTTTTCAACAAATAAACTTTATCAGTGGAACTTTCAATAGCAAAACCCTTAGTTTACTCAATGTAAATTTTCTCCTCAAGAGCACCTTTGTGAAATGCTAATTTAACATCAAGTTGATGAACTTTCCAACCTTGTGAGTAACAAGAGCAAGCAATAATCTTATTATATCATATCTAGATACAAGAGCAAAAGTTTCAGTAAAATCGTTACCTTGCTGTTGAGAGTAACCTTTTATTACTAATCTAGCCTTATAGTTGTTGATCAAGCCATTAGGATTCATCTTCAATCTAAATACCCACTTTGTACCTATTACTTATTGATTTTTTAGTCTATTAACAAGTAACCAGGTGTCATTTTTTGTGAACTCATCCTATAAGGTTGCTTTCCATTTTAGTGATTGCAAAACTTGTCCATCTGTTATCACGACTCGAGAGGGCTAATTGTAAGAGTCGCCATATATTGTACAATGGATTGTACATTGATACCCCTTTCAATTGATAACCCTTCATATGATATACAAAACTACTACTACTATTGCAACTAACAACTTAGAGTTGGGCAGGTATAAGTGATATTATTTCATAATAATAATAACAAGCTATTAGAATATAAAACACATATATTTACATAGAAATTTACTAATGAGAAGACGTTAATATTTCATATTACGTAATAAGGTTCAAATCTAAATACAATATCGTGAGTTCACTCATATCACTGATCTTACTCTCGCATCCACTTATTGAGGTACTACTAACCTCAAGCATACGACAACCCGACTTCACAAATAGCTCAACTTTCGAAAGTAAACTATATGGGTATGAGCTAATTAGCTTAGTGAGATAATTCTCTTAACCATACAACAAACAAATTATACATCAATTTAATTCAATCAAATGAATGCATGAATAATCAGTATGCTATATAAGTATATGCAGGTAACCAAGTACTGCGTATAACTCATATTTAACGCTCTTTGAAATCAGAGTTAGAGATACATCAGCATGGTCAAATCCGGGTATCATACTAGAACTTTATAATAACGAAACTCCGCGTTTTGTATTCGAAATATATGAAATATCCATTTTCAATTTTTGTCAAAATCAAGTTTTACATATAATTGTGAGTAAGTTCACGTAGTTCTCACTCACCCCTAAATAGAGGCCTTTAGACTTGACCTTTAACTAGATGGTTAGCGCCTCTAACACATAGTGATCCTACGGACTAGGGTAAGGTTATATTGCACATGTGCATTGCATGAAATATTATAATCATAATAATCAACCTACATATAGCCTCTTGCTACATCCATATAATGTGACAGTCGGAATTAGTTATGCAGTGCATGATTATGTGTGTTTCGATTTAGTTTATTCAGGTTAGATAAAGTTAAGTCCCTTATACTCGGTGATCAATAAAGTTACAGATAGATCAATTTCTATCAAATTTATTATGTAATAAACAGTACATTATTATATTTTGAAGTAAATTTATGATTAACAAATAGTATCATACACAAACATAATCAAGCCTCACATAATATTCAATTATTAATAATAATGTCTATTCACTAACTACATATATAAGTAAGAATGGAATCATTAGCAAAAACTCACTCAACCATGCTCATGTCAAGGGTCGTAATAGTTTGATGGCGAATCAGAATAGATCATTTGACAATAAGGAATACGAAAGGTAGTAAGTTTGAGAATGAAACAACTAAACTAGTATGGTAATTCGTATTGTTTACTTAATTTAGTTATTGATTTGTGTGAAATTATCAATTTGAACTTTTTATTAAATCGTGTATAACTTTTTTGATTTAGATTAGATCTTCATAAACTTATAGTTCATTTCCTCGTTTTTAGCGTACTTTCTCGTAGCGGGGTCCATTTTGGACGTTGTAACCTGCAGTCTTGACTATGATATAAAAATATCACAAAGTTTATTATTTTGATTTAAAAAGTTATAAAATATCAAATTAGGCTTTTTTTAGTATAATTATGACTTAATAATTGTTGGTATCGTATACTTTTGTGATTTACTTATTTTAAGCCTATTTTACTATAATTACTTTTTTTTTAGATTTAAGATTTATTAATTCAATTTTTTTCTACTTTATTATTTTTCTAATTAATTAATTATTATTATTAATTACGAAAATTATTAAATTTATATGTAAGTGATGACATAGCAGCGTATTGGAATACCATGTGTCACCCTTATAAAATTTTCATAATTTTATATTATTTTCTTATTTCTTATATTTTACGGTATAATAATAATAATAATTATATATTAATACTTATTACTATATTTTATTAAATTTTCCAATTTACTTATTTATTATATCTCTCCTAAAGTTACAATATACATAAATATTTATATATATATTTATTAAATTACTTTTTTATTAAATATACTCGTATTTTTATGTATACTATACTATTCATATATGTATATTTATATGTATAATATACTTATGTAATACATTATTTTAACCATAATTATACATTATGTACAAGTATAATATACATGTATATACGGTTGTATTATATATGTATATAGACTAAAATACAAAATACAATCAATAATATATATACATAAATATACTCAAACATCACGTCCAGCCCCTTGTATACATATATTATACAAAAACTTTATAAATCGAAAATAACATGTATATATATAAATACATATTCCTATTATACACGTACACATATATATAACAAAAAAATCAAAATACTATATATATATATATATATATATATATACACGCCCCCTTATATGTGTATATATATATATATACATAAAGAAATAATATACATATGTACATAAATACAAAAATACATACTGCTTGTACATATATCTCATATACGTATATTTACATGTATACATCATATACTAAAATAAATACTATGTACATACACATATATACACCTATTTATACATACATATATATTTAGGAAATACTATGTACATATATACATATATATATAATCATGTGTACCTATATATACATAAGGAAATACATGGTATATATATTATATACTCATACATCTACATGCTTTATATTATATATAATATACATATATATATTTACGCATAAATACATGTAATAACAAAAAAAAAAACTAAATATACATGTACATATTATAGAGTATATATACATTTACAAAAATAAATAATAACCTACCTCAATTCTTTAGTAAATTATTTAATTTACTTCACTTAATTTCTTCTTCTTCTTCTTCTTAGTATTTGGTAAATTGCTTTGGTTAATCCCCTTTCCTTTTTTTTTCGGTTTTGTGTATGTATGTTTTGCTTTGGTTTTGGTTTTCTCTTTTTGTTTTTTAGTTTCCAACTTCCAGGCATGTACAATTGTAGAGGTATGAAGCAAATAAAAAAGAAAAATAAAGGAACAAATTCAAGTAAATCAAGTATTAATGAAGATAAGACATTTACTTTATCTAATTTATCCTTTATCCCTTGTCCTTTAATTACATGATACTTATACAAGGAAAATTAGCGCATGGGCAGCTGCACTCTAGCTTGGAAATCACATGGAGAAGATAAAAAAAATAAGAAGAAGGAAAAAGAAAAGAAAAAGAAAGAAAAAGGAAAATAAAATAAATATATTAAAATTCTCTAAACATAAAAATCATAAAATTAGTATTTATAAATTAATTTTTGGATTTTATGAAAATTTATTAATTTAATTGGTGTCCATTACGTTAATAATATTTACAAATTATTTTGACGTTTTCGTTAAAGTTTATATGTGATTACGCGATTTAATCGATAATTGTGATCGATTGTAATTATATTAATAGTAAGTGATATTTATTTATTTTATAAACTTAAAGTTATAATTTTAGGGTTTTAGTCAAGTTCGGGTTCGATTTCGAGTATTTGCGCATATATTAGATTTAGGTTTATTTTTGTTTTACGCGGTTTAGATTTCGATCAATTTTCTAGGGTTTCTATTATCAATACTATATTCAGTTTCTTAATTTTATAAAAAAAAATTTATCTTATCTAGCCTTATTGAATCATGGTATCATCTAGGACACTCGGAATTAAATTATGGTTTATACTACTGACTACACAGAGTTTACAACTGTGGCAGGTTCAAACACAACAACATTACATCTGCTGTATATATCTTGCAAAGTTTTGGTGCCTCTTGTAGCATGATGCTCATTATCAGAATCCTCCTTAAAAGTTTGGCTAAGAAATTAAGGTGCATTTTTAACATTAGTATCTTGGTTTGAGTACTCTACAATCATTTTCTCCTAATTCTAAGCAACTTTTTCATCGACTTTTACACTCCTGCTCACATAAAACTTCTTAGTTATAGGATTTAAAATCCTATAACCTTTTGAAACAAAATTATAACCAACAAACATATCAACATCAACTCTTTGATCCAATTTGTCCCTTTTTACCTTTGGTACATGGGCATAACAAATGCTGCCAAAGATTCACAAGTGACCTATTGATGGTTTAACACCTACTCAAGCTTCAAAAGGTGCTTTACCATCAATAGCTTTAGTGGGGAGTCTATTATGCAAGTATATGAAAGTATTCATTGCTTCGGCTTATAACTTCTATGGTAATCCTTTTTCAAATAGCAAGCACCTTACCATGTTCATAACTGATCTATTCTTCCTTTTACTTACGCCATTTTGCTGAGGTATATAAGTGACTTTGAGTTGACGATGAATACCTTCCTTTGTTATTATGATCGAATTTTTTATCTTTACCACTCTTTGAAAGAGAGCCTTTTGTTACATTATCAGCTTGCACATTTGCCTTTTGGGTTGCAACAAGTGCATTTTTAGTTGCGCCTTCTTCTTCTCTAATGCTTTTCTTTGCTCAACAACTTGTAGAGCACTTCTAAGTTCTGTGAGAGAAAGTTGAGACAAATCCCAAGCATCTTTAAGTAAAGAAATTTTTGCCTCAAATCTTTCTGGAAGAGTTATCATTACTTTCTCCACAACTCATCTTTCAGACAAATCCTTACCTAACATTCTTATTTGATTAACAACTTTCATAACTCTATCAATGTAATCCTTCACATTCTCACTCTCTTTCATTCTAAGAAGTTTAAACTCCTTCCTTAAATTAGAGATGTATATCTGCTTGGTCTTTTCATTTCCTTAAAATTCTGATTTTATCTTGTCCCAAACTTTTTCGTTGTTTTGCATGCCGTGATCCTTATAAAGGCAGTCTCATTTACTACTGAATGAAGGCTATTTAGGGATCTCAATTTTCTAGAGACCCTTTTTTCATACATTTTGAGTTGGTTCAAGGTTGGATTTTCTAGCAACTTAGCTTTAATGTCTAACTCAAAAGCTTCCCATAGTAGTAGGCCCCTAAGATAAGCTTCCATCTTCATGGACCACGTGATAATTTTCTCTAGTGACGATTAGAGGAGAAGGAGTAGAAACATTACTACTTGCAGCCATTGTAAGGACCACTCAAATTCCTGAAGTGTTTATGGAATTTTTTTTTTTTTGAGGTTTTCTCTCTTGTTTTCTCGCTCAAATAGTCTTCTAAAGATCAATTGTGCTTTGATACTAGATGTGAGAAATATTTGGTCTATGTTTTTCGTAGAAAATAGAGCACAAAATGAAGAAAAGGGAACTACTTTTTCATCACTTTAAAATCATATTCATATGGATAAAAAAAATCATGAGTCAATACTAACTTCCCATGATTTAAGGAAGTTAGTTCCCTTGTTTGGAGCTAAAATTTAGCTCTACCATAATTCTTTTCCAACTTCTAGTACATTTACTAATTACATGACAAAAGATTTAACATAAACAAAAACTTCAAATTATGGTGCATGGCTTTATGTCACTACTGTGAAATCATGACCAACCATGACCAACAATCTTCATCAGTTACTAATTATGTGTCAATGTTTCCTTGATTTTGTAAAATAAGCATGGTGTAAAAACACTAGCCCATAACACGTGTGCCTTTTCCTTATTCACCAAGCTCTTTTGAATAATAGTCATGTAGTTTCATTTGCTTAGCAGATGAACAAGGTATTCTCAAGGATCTTCATTGACTAGATAATAAGTTTGTTTTTAACAAGATTGATAAATTAAGAGGATTACGTGAATTTGTTTTTCTCAATAGTTAAAGAGGTGGTAAAATGAATATACTTGCTAAACATCAGTTTGTCAATTCTATAACTAAGGTGAAATATTAAAAAACCAAAACCTTAATCCTTAATCCACATTTAAATGCAAAAACCCAAGAAAAAATCTCAATATCAAAGCCTGTCCTATTCGACTGTATTTTCAAACATATCTACCTTCTCTTCAAATCAAAACATAAACTATAATTTTAAGACCATTGTTGTGAGGAAAAAGATAGAGATGAAGGCTTTCTTTTTTCTTCTTTTATTTCGAGTTGAGTGAACAATATGTACAAGTGATCAGTTGAGTAATTAGTAATTGAGAGCTACAGTGTTGGTGATAGTTTGTTAAAGAAACACTTGGTAGGCGATAGAGTGGTAGTGGTGTTTATCTCGAAATGCAAAGAGGTAGAGAGATCTAAAAGAAAGATTTTAGTGAATTTTTAATTTTTATTATATTTTGGATTAATTCTTTTGTTGTTTAAAATTTCTAAATATTAAATAACAATTATTTAAATAAAAATATATAGGTTGTAGTAAGCTAACTTTTAGGATCTTTTCCAATAAATGTGGACACATGTCACCCAATGATTTGCCATATAGTCTATGTCATCTAACATTAGTTAGCGATACCAGTTTTGGTAGTAGGAGTGACACGTGAAAATTCAATTGGGTATTGAAATTGGCATTGGAAAAAGTCTTGATACTCAATTGAAAAATCACCTAAAATTCGGATACTATATGTGACAATATCCCCAAAGTTTTTTACCTCAACGAAATATTATTTCCTCTAGTGAAACCAAGTTTAGGAGTGAAATTGAATCTTGTATAAATATAACCCATAAAAATAAGATGAGTAGTATTTTTTGAGAGTAAAAAAAAAAAAATTGATTAGTGAGATAAATTAGAAAACAAAGACAGGAGCAGAAACATGTGAATTAAAAAAAAAAAAAATCATACTTATGAAACCTATATTGAAGAAATGAGTTAAGATCATGGAATTTAGATTAACGCTTCATATGGATGTGAAGGCCTTAGAGAGACAATGCTCGGGCATGAGGGTGTTTTAAGCGTTTTTTACTGCATCAAAGCTTGGAAGAAGAAGAGAGATCTATGTTATAACACAACCTAATTGTAGCTTGGAGCTATGATTTTATCGGAAACAGTACCAGTGTTTCAATTATGCAATAAAAGCGAATTTTGAAAGTGTGCTTAAATAAATCGCACGTAAGACTTACTATTTGTAAAGCACCAGCAGAACCTATGCTTTCTAAATAAATATCTATTGGTTCAGGAACTAAGAAAATTTTAGTTTATAGTTGCGATTTCGTAGCGGCACTGGCTAAAACATAATTTGACCTAAACTGTTTTATGGGTATTTTGACCCAATTTTCAACATATCCCATCATTATGTGTTAGCAAAAGTGACGTCCTTATGTGCAAATCTATTTCGTATATGCTCTAGTCTTATTATAGCTAATGGCATAGTGAATGCCATAAAGTGTCACAAATACCCCACATATTGGGGAATTTTTTACTTGCTCTGGCCTAGAGATCGTTCACGCTCTTAGTAGGGGGGACATCAAAGCCACCATTGAATTGTATGGAATTTATAATAACATTCTTTTCCATTTTCATACATTACATGATCATTACTTTACATATATAGGCACATTAGAACAACATCCAGAGTTATTATACTAACTAGCACCAGCTTTATTTAGAATATTGATCAAGCACATTTTTTTAGAACCTTCATACCCTTCCAACAGGATTTCATGTAATATGAAACATGGTCTTGTGCATAAACTCCACACTTAAAAGAGTGTGAAGTTCCGCCGAGGCCAGGTGCCTCAAACTAGGGCATGCCATCAATATAAACCTTTAACTTCGAGGCATCCACATCACGGATCACGTTCAAGCAGAACCATCTATCGTAGATGTTGGGAACCAAAAGTGTGTTCCTATAATAGTAGAGTGAGCCATTGTAAACTCTTAACATAAGTACCGTTGCATGTGGACTAGCACCATGTATTTGCATGTGGAACAAGGAACGTAACCATATCCTTCAAATTGCCAAACCCCAGAATAGTAGTCATAGCCCTGAAAGCTTGAAGGGAAAATCAAAGGGAACGAATGTCAAGTTGAAAAATTAATCAATATTAAAAATGTAAAGCTTTTTGCATAAGAAACCACATGCAACATGTTCTTTATCTTCAGGTTGCCTACATGGATAAGTTGGACCAAATTAGTCGATGGGGTTGGTAGGCTGATGCCTTGTATGTCCAGAGACAACTTCCACATGGTGTGAGCACAAATTTCAATTAAATTAACACAACTATATGATGAACTTTAGTGTCCAAAAACCATATTGGTTTAGTCTACAATTCTGTTTGGGAGAGTTCAGTCAATCATCTGAATGTTGTAATTTATTAAATGCGTTGATTGTATATAGGATGATAGGTACTGAATTGGACAATCACATAAACAGGATAGTAGAAGTCCCAATTTGTACAATTTTTTCTAACAATAGCACAACTTTTCAACCATGTAACTTGAGGAACGATTCGTGGTTAAGCAAGGGAAAAGGGGAAAAAGAAAAGTAAAAAGGGGAAAAGAGTTTACTTTAATCATAATATCGGTTTTGGGGACTCGTGGGACTGCCTTTAGATGGAGGATATTCGGTGCAGTTAACCCAGAGCTTATGAATCCTATTGATGTAGCTGTATTGTGCACTTACGGGCAAATCATAGGGCTTTTGGATGTGGAGTTTGGTCTCGTTAATGGAAGATCAATTAAACCATGTGTTGGATCCACATCCACTTGCTATATAGAAGAAGTAGCAGACGTGCATCCATATTGTATGTGCAACAATAAAATAAAGATATATTTTATAATTTAAGACATATTAAATTATAATAAATAGTAACATTTAATTTTCTTTTCTTTTTTTTTTTTAATTTTAATGCAAGCTTCTAAGAAAGAAAATAAGAGAATGGAGAAGTTTGAATAATAGTAGTTAAAATTAAATATAAAACAATAAAGAGATCAATTTTTGATAGTTATAGGTAGTGATCAAAATGAGAAAAGTATAAAAAATTTCTCAACGCTTCACCCTTTTTTTTTTTTTTAAATTAGGTTCATTTAAGTCTTGAACCTTTTTGAGTTGTATCAAATAAGTCCCAATGTTAACTTCGTTTATGGCTCATTCACTTCATGGAATAAAATGAGAGGAAATAAAATTAGAATTCTATGAGGAATGGAATAAGAATATAATACATATTATTTTATTTAGTTGTATTTATAAGTAATTTAAGAATAGACATATAATATAACTTTAATGATTAAATTATCCTTGGTTTATTTTCTTTCTTAATTAATCCTAAAATAATAAGTGGCAGTGGTTGGCGATAATTGTAAACCCTGCAAATTTAGCGTTTTTGGTAATGAATTGATTTAAATATTATAGATAATTACTTTAACTTAACAGAATCGATAAATTTAAAACTAACTAAAATTTTAAACTTGAACATAAAACGAATGATAAAAAGTCTAAAATTTTGCTCGAAATTTAAATTACACACGAAAACCGTAAATCCTATGTACGCATAAATATTCGAAATTGAGCTCGAATTTTACGAAAATTCTAAAATTATAACTTTAAGTTTATAAAATAAATAAATATAACCTAATAGTAATAAAACTCAAAACGAATATAATTATTGGCCAATATGTGTAATAGTATAGAATTATTAATAAACACTTTAAAATAACTCGTAAATATTATAAACGTAATGAGTAACAATTAAATTAATAAATTTTTATCAAATCTCAAAATTACTTTATAAATACTAAATATATAATTTTTGTATTAGGAAAAATTAAATATTTTTAATTTTATTTTTCTTTTTCTCCTCTTTTCTTTCTTTTTCTTTTCCCTTTTTCTTTCTTCTATTTTTCTTCTACTTCCACGTTGGTTTGCTAATTAGATTTCAACAGCCCATGTGATCTTTTTCAAGTTACAAGTGTTGAGAAATAATGGGAAAAAGGACAATCTAATAAAGCACATGTCTTTTCTCGTTAATTACAAGATAAATCAAGATTTTCTTTCTTTCTTTTTCTTTTGTTTTTAAGTCCTTTTGTTGCTTTTTTTTTTTTCGTCAGGAAGTTGTCAAGTAAAACACACATCAAGTCCTTTAATTTTTTCCCTTTTCACCGTAAACTTTCAATGTGCATTTTCTTCAATTTGTTTTTGAAATATCAAGCAAGGATAAGAAGAAAAAGAGAAAGAAGAAGCTAGGAATTCTACATACAAGTAATATAGAAGTATGTTTTACTATGTATAGTATATGCATTTTGTAATAATTATTTACTATATCTTATACATACATGTATTTAAGTATTTATGTTCATATATGTGTTTAAATATTAGAGTATATTTATATGTGTAGTGTACATTTTATAGCAACTTTACAAATAATTTGTACAAGAACTTATGTATTGGTACATGTACATATACGTATATAATATATATATGTATTATGTATTTCTTTATTTATGTACATATGTATGTATTTAGTATTTTCTTTATTTATGTATATATATATGTATGTATTCATGGGTATATATATAATTACATCTAATATTTATTTACATAATATGTGTATGTATATGCATGTAATATATGTGTATGTACTATGTATTTCCTTTATTTATATACATTGTATATACTAAGTATTTTCCTTAATTATTTACACATACCCTTATGTATGCATGATTATGTATATATATATATATATATATATAACTATTATTTTTATTATATGATGTGCATATATGTATATGTGTATAGTAGGTATATGTATATATATATATATACTTGGATTTTCATTTTTATAAAATTCTGTAGGTATATGTATGCTAGACATGATGGATTATATATGTATTTATGTATAATATTATCTATATTAAGTATTTTAGTATATATATACATGTAATATAACCATATATGTACATATGTATATAGAGTACATTTACGTATATATTATACTTATACATATAGTATATAATATATATTTAAGATCAAGATAATTTAGTACATAATTATATTATACATATAAATATATGTATATGAATAGTATTGTATAGGTAGAAATGCGAGTATATTTAAATAGTATATACATAATATACTATAATATTAATTTAATAAATAAAGTAATTTAATAAAGATGAAATATATATATGTACCGTAACTTTAGGAAATAATTATAATAAATAATTAATTTAGAAAATTTAGTAAAATATAGTAATAAATATTAATATAAGTATATACCATAAAATACAAAGAAATAGGAAATTTTAGGAAAAAGTACAAAAGTGACACGTAGCGCTCCCACTTAGCATAAAATAAATTAATTTTCGTAATTAATAATAATAATAAAATAAATAATTAATTAGAAAATTCATAAAGTAGAAAATTGGAATTAATAAGTCTTAAACCTCAAAATTAGTAAAAATGGGTAATTATAGTAAAATAAACCTAAAAAAATAATAATAAGAAAATTATAAAATATAAGATTTAAGTAATTATTAAATCATAATTATACTAAGAAAAACTTAAAACAATATTTTATAATTATTTAAGTCAAAATAATGAACTTTGTAATATTTGGATATATGTTGATACTGAGAGGACTCACTTTGTATGCTCGAGGGGTCTTTGATATGTTTAGTGGGCAGCCGTAATTGAGGTCCACCTATATTAATTATTGTTTCTCAGGCTAGGGTAATAGTCAAGTATCGTTTGGTGGAACTATAGCCCTAGGCAACTTCATGCGATTAAGGTGAGGTGCTCCATGTAGGTAAGTATAGAGGAAAAATCGATATATAGACGATGCAAATCTATACCATCCAGAGTTTCGAACTCTAATGAATGTGTTGCTTGCATTCATTTCATATGTAAACAGCTTACATGTGTGGTACAAATGTTTGATAACTTGCTTGATCGATAGTGATAAGGAACGAACTCATTGAGCCATAGTTTACTTATTCTCTTATAATTTCTTTTGTAAGTTTCTTATAAATAAGGATTGGGATAAGTTTGAGAGTAGAGTATAAACTGGAGATATGTTTGGCAATATTATAGTTGATTGAAAAGTGTATAGTGGTGTAGAAACAATTTATGTAGAGTATATTCATATGAAAGAATTATGTACTATTTCTTATAAATTAGTAAGTTATTTTACCTTATCTCAGCATTTGGTAAGGGATATTAATTCTTTGCGAATCTAATGGACTGTAGCTTATCGGATATCTATAACTATAGTCACTTATATTTTAAAGTATGTTAATTGATTAAAATTAAAAACCTTAGTGACTAATTATTTAGAAACTTGTAATTTTTTACTTATAAGACGATTTTCGTATCATAGGTGTATACTTAATATGAAAATTTTAGGTCATCATACTAAACCTACTTTAGGGTCATGATAGAGGTGATAGCAATTAGCAGTGGTGGTGGTGGTAGGAGTAGCAGTAGCGGTAGTAGCGACAGCAACGAAGGCGACGACGGCGATTAATGGTAGTAGCAACTATGATTGGCGACAATAGCTACGGTAATGGTAGTGACAACAGTTACAGTGGTGGTAATGGTAATGGTGGGTAGCTATGTTGGTCAGAGGTGATAGTGGTAGCAACAACGACGGCAATGGTCGATGGTAGTGGTGATGGCATCGGTAGTTAATGATGGTAGTGGTGATGGCGGCGATGGTGGTTAGTGGCAGTAGCGGTCGCAGTAGCAATGGCGGTAGCAGTGGCAATGGTGGTGGCGATAATGAATTGTGATTCTTTAGTTGAATTAAAGAATTTTCATTACTTGATTACAAGTAACAAGTAATATTACGGAATTACGATTTCGTGATAAAAAATCAAGTAAACGTTATAATAATGAATAAGGAAGGAATCAAATTCCAATTTCCTTCAAGTAAACGAGCTGTTACATTTTCCATTAATGTTAAATACGTAGCAATATTTGATTGGTCAATCAATAATTTTTTAATTAAAAATTACAAAATATTTATAAAACAATAAAATATAGAAAAAATTAAAAATTAAAAAAATCATGAATATGAAAAAGTATATATGTATAATTATACAAAATCATATACATATTTATATATTAATACTATATTTAAATTAACCAAAGCAAATTAATAAAATTGAAACAAAAAACTAAAAAAAATATATATATAACTAAAATTTGACCACTAAGGGGATAAAGGGTGGTTGGCAACCTCCTTGGAGGGATAGTGAAACCTTCGATAGAGGTCATTGACTACCCCTTACCAATGGGTAGTCAAATATCGACCACACAAATGGTGGCTGTAGGAGGTTACTTAGCCTTAGGTGGGTGGTAGGGGGTCGTGCAACCTCCCCTAAGTGGTGGTTGGGAGACTTGATCTCAATTAGATAAGGTTTCAATTTTTTTTCCTCTTATTTTGAGTTGCTATGGGTGGCTGCTCACCAACTGAGGAGGTCGTGCAACCCTTCTTTGGCAATAGGTAGCTACTCACAATTGTCAGTAGGTTGAAAAGTGGGTTGTGACCTATTTTTTAGATTTGGCCAAGGTTGCTCAACCTAAGGTCCGGGGGTGGCCAATAATCACCTATGAGGGTCATGCAACCCATTAGTGGTTGGCGATAAGATCTTAGCTTTGGGGTGGCTATATTTAAATTTTTTTTCTTTTTTCTTTCATTTTTATTATTTTATATTAATTTATTTTAAATTAAATATTAATATATATACATGTATATAAATATATATTACTAAATAATATATATGTATTATTTTTTAGATTTTTATATTTATTTATTTTTTTACATTTTAATCCTTTTTTGTATTTTTATTATTGCTATGTATTTTAGTTATATAATATATACATTATTAGTTTATTTAATTAAATTAATTATTTGAACGAATTAGATTTTTCCATGTATCTATTGTAATGGTAAAACAAGTAAATAGACTTTTTTCTTTTATAAATTTTTGAAAATATTGAGAACTAAAATGGATAAAATGAAATATTAAAGATTGATTCGCACATATAGATAAATATTAAAAACTTTTTTATACTTTTTTCTTATTAAAATCCTTTAATTTTAATAATATAGATAATAGAAGATGAAAATAGATGCTATGAAGAAAGGCATATAGGAGAGAGGGAAGAATTCGCGCTCATACTCTCTGTTGGACCTGAAGCAAGACTTTTAAATTTGTCTTTTAAGTGATAAGGTATTTCTTTCCCTTTTCGTACTTATGTGGTTGAGACGATTAATTATTTATTTCTTTTGTACAATAAAATATATGGCTTTAACAAATAATTATCAACAAATTACGATGCGACATGGAATTTTTATATAATTATTAATAACATATTGCTCGACTCCTTTTCTTTAAGATTGAATAAATCAGCCTCTGAATCTTTAAAAATTGTGTTTTAAATTTTTATTTTACTATTTTTCCCTTAAAGATTGCAGTTGAATGCATATAAAGAAAATATAAGGGGTTGCAATTTTTCAAAATAAAAGAATGTAATAAAAAGTTAAATTAATTGGTATTACCTCGAACTATATTTACCATATAATATATTGGTAGATGAAAAATGGGCTTGATACACAAAGAATTAAATTTTTGTCATACAAAATTTTTCAGAAATAAAATGTATATTATTATACTGCTTTTCAAATCGAGTAATGCAACTTACAGTGATGAGAATTGCAGTGCGATGCTTGGTGTGGCTTGCTGGGGTGTGAGGCTTATCCGTGGAGAAGACCCACAGCTTGTGGATTCCATGACGGTAGCAATATCGGTCGTTTAGGGACAAATTGTAGGGACTTTGCACAACCAAATTCGACTGGTTCAATGGTACATCCATGAAACCTCGTGTTGGGTCATTGGGTTCCCATGCACATGCAAACCTAGAGAATAACCCGACATTAGTCAAGCTTAGAAACATAGAAACCAGAAGATATGATTTTGTTCGCATTGTGTGGAATGTATATGTCGATTTTTCTTGTCAAATTGTTGTCCTAAAAGCTTGGACTCACTTTGGTATAAAAGAAAATAATAGGCTTTTTTCCTAATGAGATGTTGACTCTGCTTGAAATAATTATATTTGGATGCCGGCCTTATAAGGAGTAAAGGAGTAGGATTTCATATAGTCATATGAATTAGTCATACCTAATAGTTGGATTCTTTAAAGTTAATTTTACTATAGTTTCTCAAGTTATCCTTTTAAAATGCCACAATAGATAGTGAATTGTTGATCTTAAATGAAATAAGGCAGCACCATCATGATGCTATAGCATATTTTAAAAATCCAAATATTATCAACCATGTACAAGTTACAGCCTATGTGCTAATGTCTCCTTGATTTCTTTCACACGATTGCTCGACTCGTTCTATCGTTTACCATAAGATATGTATTTATTGAGATTTTCTATTACTCCTTTTATCGATAAGCATGATGAATATCATGGTGGGAAGAATGATTAGTAACATTAGAGTTAAGAGAAGCATCTAATGAAACGTGGGATTTTAAAGACGTCGCCAGAATCATATGGCACAAACCCATAGATCTTGTGTAGTTCAAGTATCTTATTATATATACTTTGTTTATACATGGCTATTGTCTAGTTGAAGTGTTTACAAGTTGTTTGGTTTTCAAAGGAACAAAACAATCAGTAATCATATTGTCACGATTTGAGAGGGTTCGTTGTAATAATTGCTATATACTATATAAAAGACTGTAGACTGATTTCTTTCTCAATCGACAACCCTTCATACGATATATAAGACTACTATTACAACTAACAATCTAGAGTGGGCATCTACAAGCAATATCATTGCATTATAATAATTGCTATCATTCAAATATAAATGACACACACATATATAGAGATTTATAGATAAGAAGATGATAAAAATTCATATTATAAACTGTTCTGGTATAATATTACATAATAAGGTTTTAAGACTAAATACTAACTATTGAATTTGCTCATAACAACACTGATTTTATGCTTGTATCCATCTACTGGAGTAATACTAACTTCGAGCATATGATGGCTCGACTCCACCAATAACTTAGTTTGCGAAAGTAGACTGCAAGGGTATAAATTAATTAGCTTAGTGAGATAAATTCCCCAACCACACAATAAACAAGTTATTTAATAATTTAATTTAATTATATGAATGCATGAATAATCAGTATGTCAAACAATTACATGTAAGTAACCAGGTACTGTATGCAACTCAATTTTAACATCCTTTGAAGTTAGAGTTGGAGATATATTGGCAGCTATCGGATCCAAGTATCATACTAAAACTTATATCATAACGAAACTTTGCGTTTCATATTCAAAATATAATGGTATATCTATTTTTAGTTTATATCAAAATCGAGTTTTACGTATGATTGTGAGTAAATTTATGCAGCCTTCACTCACCCTTAAATGGAGGCCTTTGGACTCGTCGCTTAACCAAGCGTTTGGCATCTCCAATGCTTAGTGATCTCGCGAGCCAAAGTAAGGTTATATCGTACATGTGCACCATACGAAATCTATATTAACAAATAATTAACCTACATATGGCCTCTCATTACCTTTATATAATGTGACGGTCGAAATTAGTTATGTAGTGCATGATTATGAGTATTTTGATTTAGTTTATTTAAGCCAAATAAAGTTAAGTCTTATTACTCAGTGATCAACAAAGTTACAGACAATCAGTTCCTATTCAATTATTATGCAACAACCAATACATTATTATACTTTAAAGTAAATTCACTATCAACAGACAGTACATACACAAGTATAACCTAACCCTACACAATACTCAATTATCAATAACAATTTATATTCACTAATTACAAACATAAATAAGTATAGAATCAGTAAGAAAAACTCACTCAACCATGATTGACTCAAGGGTTGTAGTAGTACGATGGCAACTTATAATTAAAGTCGAAATCATTTGAGAATAAGGAATACGGAAAGTAATAAGTTTAGGAATTAAAAACTAAACTAGTATGGTAATTCATATTGTTTACTTAACTCAGTTATTGATTTGCATGAAATCGTCGATTCGAGCTTTTTATCGAATTACGTATAATTTTTTTAATTTAGGTAGAATCTTTATGAACTTATAGTCCATTTTGATCGTTTTCAAGCATCCTTTCTTATAATGAGTTCTATTTTAAACATTATAACTTGTAATTTTGACTATGATATAAACATATCACAAAGTTCATTATTTTAACTTAAAAAGCTAGAAATATCAATTTAATTTTTTTTAGTATATTTACAATTTAATAATTACGTAGATCATATAATTGATAATTTTCTTATTTTAAGTCTATTTTACTATAGTTACTTATTTTTAAGATTTTAGAATTATTAATTCAAATTTTTCTACTTTATTATTTTTCTAATTAATTATTATTATTATTAATTTCAAAAATTACCTAATTTATACATGTATGATGACGTGGTAGCACTTAAAGGTGCTACATGTCATATTTGTATTTTTTCCATATTTTTTCATTATTTTCCTATTTTATGGTATGGCTATATATATATATACTTATGATTATATTTTATTAAATTTTCTAATTTACTTAGTTATTAACCTTTTTCTCTAAATTTATGATATTTATGTATATATATATCTCTATTAACTTAATTAATTTATTAAATTAATAGTATAATATATTGTATATACTATTTACATATACTCATATTTTTACGTATACATTACTATTCATATATGTACATTTATATGTATGCTATACTTTATATAATAAATTATTCTAACTTCACTTATATATTATGTACAAGTTTAATATACGCATATTTATGCTTTATTTACATATGTATATATATAGTTATATTATATATATATACATATGTACAAAAATACAAAATAAAATTAATAATATACATATATACATACATATCTAACACGTCCAACTATATATATATATATACTAAAATTCTTGTTCTTTGAAAATATTAGGTATATATACATATATTTACTATATATGTATACATATATATACTTCATATGGAAAAATAACAAGTACATATATATACATAATTATGCATATGTACATAAATAATTAAATAAAATAATAAATACATATACATGTATATAAAGAAAATACCTAGTACATATACATATACTATACGTGTATGCATACATATACTATATAATAAAAGTACTAAATATACATATATATAATACATATGCATACATGTATACAAACATACATGTGTAGGAAAATACATATTATATGTATTACTATTTATACCTATATACATATACTGTATAGTAGATATAATAATATATATATACATGCCTATATACATATGTATATACACCATTAAGGAAAATACCTAATACATATGTATATATCTATTCATGCGTACATATATGTACATGTAAATAAATAAATACTTAGTATATGTATATATAGTATAGAATACATGCATATACAAAATAAATAAATAATCTACCTAAATCCTTAGCAATTTAAATCTAAATAGTAGTTGAATATTTTGTTTTTCCTCTTGTTCTTGTTCTTTATCTCTCTCTCTCTTTTCTTTTTCCTTTTGCTTCTCTTGTTTCGATTTTGTGTGTGTGTGTGTGTGTGTGTGCTTTTGCTTTGTTTAATTCTCTTTTTGTTTTGTTTGCTCATAGTGTTCCATACGTAGCATGCAGTAGAAGAAAACAAGATGAAAATCCCAAAAGCAATTTTATAAAAACAATCACCAAATCTATGCATTAAGGAAGATGAGACACATTAATCATTACAATTGATTTTAATCACAACATTTGAACACTTGTAAGAGCAAAATAACTCATTTGGGTTTCTATGTTTTCTAGAAATTGGAACATGGCAATAAGGGAAAAATTAGAAGAAAAAAAAAAGAAAAGAAAAAGAAAGAAAAAGGAAAATAAAAAAAATAATTATATGTAATTTTTCTAAATATAAAGATAGTAAAAATAACATTTATTTATTAATTTTTGAATTTTATAAAAATCTATCAATTTAATTGGTATCTGTTACATTGATAATATTTACTAACTATGTTGACGTTTTCGTTAAAAGTTTTATGCAATTTAATCGGTAATTGTAATTAACTACGATTATATCACTATTAAGTGATATTTATTCATTTTATAAGTTTAAAGTTATAGTTTTAAGGTTTCGATTAAGTTCGAGTTCGATTTCAAGTATTTGCATGTACATCGGATTTAAGGTTTTTTTTTTTTTTTAACAAGATTTAAGTTTCGATCAATTTTCTAGCGTTTCTACTATCGATACTATAGTCGGTTTCTAAATTTTATAAAAATTTTATCTTATCTAGCCTTATAGATTCATAGTATCATCTAGGACACTTGAGTTTAAATTAAGATTCAAGCTAGTAACTAAACAAGGTTTACACATGTCATTTCAGCGAAGTGGTGTGAGGAGATTTGAGGTTTAGTGTATGTAATCTAGATAAGTAACATAGACAAAATAGAATTATAAGTCCTAGATTAATTGGATCATCAAAGAAGGGGAAAAAAGAAATAAGAAGTTAGTTAATTTCGTCTAAAGGTAAATCCCAAAATACTTAGAAGTATAGTTGGTCAGAAGCTACATACTAAGAAGTAGATAGTGGATTAGAAGCCTTGAGTTCAAAATTTTAGTTTTGATTTTTCTTAATTGTATTAGTCGACTTTAGGCAAAGGTTATTACTTTTTGTGTGTGTAGAGTTATGGAGTCCATGGCATGTCAATAAAGATTATTTTGAGTCTACTTTTGTAGATCAAACATTCTCACTGTTTGGGTTATTTTAGGAAGTCAAATTTGTTAGAGAAGATTTCTTTGTCAGTTTAGAGGTTTATCTTGTCTTATTTTTCCTCTTTTATTTTGTAGGATATGGATTTCATTCACTTTCCTTATAATTTTAGAGTTATAGGATTATAAAAACCCTATGATCATTGTATTTTTAAGTCTTTTTGAAATAATACATTTTTATTCCTACAATATTTGTGTCTATCATGTGACATGTTGCATCAACAAATATTGGAGTGTTGCCCATATTCAAGTTAAATGGGCTTATGTTATAGCACAACAAATCATCATAAAGATATTTTAAAATGTGAAGTTAAGTTATTATTTGAAATTTTAGGCAATTTAGAGCATTGCACGATTGATTAGGATCAACTTGACATAGGCTAGTTAGTAGTCAACATAAGGTAGTTGGAGGTTGACTATTGACCTTATAGTGATCGACTAAGTGTAACTAATAGTTAATCACCAACCTTGTGGTAGTCAATCGATGATGCGAAACAACCTATGTTTACTTCTTATTTTGCCTTTTGTAGATGTATTTTGACCTAAGTTTATATGGAACCAATAAATAGACTTATAGTAGGGTTTATGTATAATATAGAGTTCATTAGTTTACGCAAATTGTTATTTCAACATAGTAACTATCTACTCCATTCATGTGGCTTTTCATCCCAAGTTGAGATATTTTCACATAAATCATTTTACATTGTTCAACATCAAAAGGTTTGATAAATACACAAAATTTGCTTTGTATAATTTGGATCTCGATGTAATTAGACTTTTGAAGGCATTAGATAATAGTTTCTCGCTAAATCTAACTAGTAGTTTTCTTTAGAGATATAAAGGACAATAGATGTGTCAAGTTTATGTTTTTGAACTTATATTAGTTCGAGGTTTAGCGCACATATGGGAAAATAAATAAGTAGACGTCAAATCTTGAGAGTAGGATGCACAAGGGTAGTTGACCATAATAGAGAGCAGTTGATCATTAAACTTGCATGGTTCACTAAGAAGGACCATGGTTGACTATTATGAGGTAATGGTTTATTTAGCTAGGTTCATGGTCAACCAAAGGGTATGTAAAGCATGTAGCAATTTTCTATTTTTGTACTTTCTTAATGCCTAAAATATATGTTTTTTATATAAGGATAGGGTTTAAGGCTTATAATGCTATGGATACGTTGTTGATATAAGTTTGAGAGAGAGCATTGTAAATATAGGGAGTGTAATCATGTTAAATCTATATGTTGTATTCCGTTTATCATTTACTTATTATTCTCTTCTTTTCATCTTTAATGTGATCTAAGGACTAAATCTATATTGGAGTTTTAAAAGGGTCTTAAGAGTCATATATGTTTAAAAAAAGTGGTTCTAGAGCCAATGTGGACAGTGGTGAGAGAGGCCAAGGGTAGTAGGTGAAGGTAGGAGCAATAGTAGCTAAAGATTGAAGCTAAGATGGCATATTGGCTTGAGCTTACCGGTTGTGAATCAGGAGCTTAGTCGTTGGCATGTAGTATGAGTTGCTACCACCATCACAAGATCGGAGTTTAGGTTTTGTGATCTATACACTGAGAGTAATGTTCGATGTTGAAAAATGTTGCAAAGAAATTGATTTGTTTATGATAAATAGAATTTAAATGTAGTCAAACTTAAAGATGGTCGATAAAAAACTTACACAATTAGAGCATGTTAATTTTGTGCTGGAGATACTAGCCAAGAATACAATAAAAGAGTGGCGATAATCTTGGTGTATTGCCATGTATTTCCAACCGGCAGGTTCTAGAGACAAGCTAAAAGCACGAGCAACTAGGCTATAGTTGGGATTTAGAAGCAATGCAATAGCAGGTGGTTTAACCGTTTGAAATCGACCCGTGTCCTTTGGCTATGGCTATTCGAGAAGGATCTCATGACATCAGTAATCCACTTTTACTATCAGAATAAGAGTCATGTAGGATGGAATGAGTTTCAAATATAGTTAATTTTTTGCTTTGGCGTGATATGTGTCTTTCATTTATTCTTTTCCTATGATGTCACCCAATGTTGAAGAGCTCCCTGTTAAGGAAGCTTAATATTAAAATTTTGATAAATTTCAAATCGTTATATTAAAAACATATCGATGGTTAGAATTCTATCACACTATACTTAAGAGGTATCATATTATTCATTCAGTAAATTCATATTTGTTGTTTTGTGGGAATTTTCACAATATTCCTTTTACTTTATTGGTTGTACTAATATATTCCTTCTTACTATTAAAATCTTTTTGGTATCAAAAACATCCTTCGGCTCTTTTTCACTTCTAAAACATAATTGTGGTGAGCCTTCGGTAGTAACATATTAGGTGAAAATTTATTTCATATCCATATACGGAATCAATTCTATTCTAATCCAATGATTCTACCTTCATAACCCATTGATCCACTTTAAAGCAGCCGCTCATTCTGAAATTCAGCACGGTTTTTGAGTTCCAGGACTTTGTAATTGAGTCATACTTTGCTATACAAGCAATGCGGGAATCTAGGTAAATCCGATATCATTTTATTAAAATTGTAATTTGTAAAACTAGCGAGATTACACACTTGCAACGTATGTGCTTAATGAAATTTCTACTTTCTAATTTCTTTTTCTTTGTTTTAAACACGAAGGTAGTTTATAAAATAGATGGGAAAGAAAAAAGCCTAGTGAGTTAGTGAAGTCATTAGGTTAGTTTTTTTTTCTTGATGAAATAGATGCAAATTCAAAAATAGAAGCTATGGTTTGTATGAATGACATATTTACTTTGGTACCCCCAATTAGTTAAGAATCATTTCATAAATTTCGATAATTATTGAAATATCTTTTTCTTTAATAATATAGATAATTCATGTATTTTACTTTCTATATTTTGAAAACTTCTATAATCACATTTATAGTTGTTAAAATTATAATTCTATTGAGATTTTGAGTATACAGAATTGATAAAATCGTATAAAATTATATAAAACAAATAAAATCGTAAGTTTATTAAATTATACATGAAAATTTATAATTCTATATCTAAACTAAAATGATTCTACGTTTTCCATCATCATCAGATCTCTTTCGATCAACTTTCCCAACTACATTTTCTACGTTGAATGACTATGTAATCAACAACGTTACAACCAAGTCCATATATTGGTAAAATTTAAGTGTCGTCCAATCATATTGAAATCCACCTTAGTATTTGGTAGAGATTTGGCAGCAAGATATCCTTTTATACTGTGCAAAGATAACGGATGTCTTATTCTTGAACAAATGGAAATATACACCCACATAATGGGACATGGGAGATAAGGTCAGGAGCAATCACGGGTTATTTCTCACTGAAGACACCAACAAAAGGTTATTTCCTTATTATATGGAATTGTATTGTCAGATGTCGCTATATGTTTGAATTTTTGTTCATGTCAATGTCTTCCAAATAACATAACTGGTTCATTTAAAAGTGAATAAAGTGCGATTACTTTTCAAATGTAGATGAATAAGAATGCATATATTTATCGGTCCGTGTGTGGTGCATAAGTATGTAACTTATTTCGATGACCAGTCACTACAGGGTATTTTTCACATTTTGAGTTCAGCATTCTTAATTTTTGGGCTAAATCACCATATATGAACGCAATAAAAAGACCCGCAATTTAAAAACTTGTGCAAAAGATGAAATAAAAATTTAAAGAAAATGTATAAATTTAGTTCTAAGGCTTTTCTACATGAGTTATCAACCTTTTTTCCTTTCTTTCTTTCTTTTTTTTTTTTTCCTTTGAATTTTCAACATTTTCCCAATTTTTAGAAGGGGATTTTTCATAAAGTCCATAATAAAATATGTGTTCTCATGATACATCTTTACTTTTGATAGGTTCATAATGATTGATTTAATAAAATAAAATTACTAAATATGTTAAATTAAACATAATAAAAAGGTAAATTATGCCTAGGGAGATTAATAGTTAAAGATAAATTCAAATAAGATATCAACGTTTGAAAAAATTCAAAAATAACCAACTTTACATTGGGTAGTTCAAATAGGTGATTCCATTAACTTGTTATAACATGGTTAAGTGAAGATGATGCGACAATTATTTGCCATGCGTAGTGTGCCAATGATTTGGTAATGGCATGACTAAGAAACTATAAATAAAAAATAGGAAAAACCTATAATATTGTAAAACTAATAAAAAATTAGAAAAATGAAAAATATGAACTCTAAAAAGAAATTAAAAAAACAAAAAAATTAACATGCTTAATTACATATATTTATACATAAATTTTTAATGTATGAAAATATATAAGTTTATCTATTAATCATATATAATATAACGTATATATATTATTGAGTTCTATCATAATTGTTTTAATGATAACAACTAGAGTAAAGATGCTTAATCATTATGTTAAGTGTATAGGTCATTAAGTAAAAGATAAGAATTTAGAACTAAATTTGAAAATTAGAAGCAAATTTATAGAATAATTTAGACACACAGTATAATACTAGAGTGTTATAGAATAATCTGATTCATTAAGTATATTGAACTTTTAATTGTTTCAAGGCCCTACTCTACTTTTTGGATATATTTGGGTAATATATCCAATATATTCCACTAAGTTGGACATTAAATCCACGAGGATTAAAGAGATTTAATTTAACTACTTTAAAGACAAGCTTAGATGGACATGAGTGTTATTTTAGCTAAAAGATTTTTAACATATAAAGTTTATTAGTTGGTTATCAAATATTTCACGAATTAATTGATGGTTCTTTATTAAGATAAGTAGAGGACTTCGTGTTGGATTTTCTAAGCTCAAATCAAGTTAGATTTATGAAGCAAGTTTATGATAAGGATGAATCTTATTCATATTACAACATAATTTTAAATTCAAATTGAACCGATATAACAATATTTTCAAGGAGATTTAGTCAAGCTAATCAAATTTGTTACAAGATACACATGTAGAGCTTTAATAGGAAAATCATTGAAGGTTTAAGTTCAAATTCATGCTTATCAAGTATCAATGATTTGCTTCTAATTTTTTGGAGATATTTATTTTTAAAGGATTTAACTTTTTAGAGGACTTATTGATGAATCATAAGGGTAAATTAGAGTATATACATAAGAAAAAGTGCAGACCTTATTCATATATCAATTGCAGTACAATGTTCGAATTAAAACTGACCAACAAAAGTGATTTAGCTTCTACAAATTAAGAGATTACAACTTTTAATAGCTAAATCAAGATATTTCAAGATCCCTCAAGTTAGGTCAAAGATATATCCAAGATTTTAACAAAGAGACATTACACTTGAAGGATATAAAAGCTACACAGTTCAAATTTTCGAGAGACATTTGATTTGTAATTGTTTTACTACAAACTTTATACTTAAGAAAACTTAGAGACACTATCACAAGCTAAATCAGAGACATCATTGTCTACCTTAGTTTAATATTTTGATTTAATCTTGTATTTTCATGGCAAGAATCATTATATTTTGTTATCATTGTCATTGTAAACTTTATTTTTATGAGATAGGATTTATGTTAGAAGAGAGACTCCAAGTTGTGTAGATCTATGTATAAGTAAGGCTAGCTTATTAAGATAGAATAGAAGACTTATATTTGTTTCAATCTTGATTGAGTTAGTGAAAAGTAGATGGTAGAATGACACTGGTATGGAACACAGGATCCCTAGTTATGGAGCTAGAAGTGTACAGTATGCATAAGGTCAAAGAACTATAATTCTTGTGCCTGATCTCCTCATCTGTACTCTCATTTAATTTATACTTTACTTGTTTTCTATGTATTGTTTTATGCCATACTTGCTAAAGTAATCAAAGGGGATACATTTAAGTCTTGATTTATGAAAAATTTTAAAACTTTCTAAGTAACCAATTCACCTCCCTTGTAGCTACTTTTGGGGCCTATAATTGGTATCAGAGCTTAACTCTTGATCATAGAGAATTCAAAGATCTATGGTAGAAAACAATAAATTAGTTACCACAAATTGTGCTCCTTATTTTGATGGAGTCAACTTTGTATACTAGATATGCAAGATGGAAACATATGTCATGGCAACAGATTTTGAATCATGGGAAATCATTGAGTATAAACATATCTAAATTTCCATTAGTGGAGAGTCAATACTTACGGATGCTAAAAAGTTGAAGATTGAGAAGAATAATCAAGCTAAGCATTTGTTGTTAATGACAACAACACCATTTGAATACTATCTTATTTCTTCTTGTAGGAATGCAAAGACATTTAGGACACATTGAGTGAGACTTATGAAGGAACAACAATATTAAGGACACTCGGATTAATTCATTGCTTTAGTAATATGAGCCATTTAAGTTTCAACCAGGTGAAAATATATGTGATGTATTTAATCATTTTACAGCAATTACTAATGTGTTGGCCTTGTTAAGTAAAAAGATTGAAGATTCTAATCTTATTTGAAAGATTTTAAGGATTTCGCTTAAGTCTTGGGATGTAAAGAAAACAACAATTGAAGAAGCTCAAGACTTGATAGAAATGAGTATGAGTCAACTAAGGGAAAAGCTGCTTACTTATGAATCTCATATTAAGCACACAAATGAACTTGAGGGTAGTAAGAAGACAATTGCATTTAAGGCTCAGGAAGCTAATTCAAAAACAAATGATGATGAGGACATCAATATGTTGGCAAGAGGGTTGAATAGGATTCTCAAGAACAAGGGCAAGAAAAAGTTTTCTAATAAATGTTCTTTCTCTATTCATTTTAAGTATGATGCAAGGAAAAATAACAAAGAAGAGAAAAAGAAAAAGAAAAAGAAAGAGAAGTTGTCATGACCCGAGGGGTGGTTTGGCTATGGTAGGTTGCCATATATTGTATAGAAGACCATAGATTGGCTTTTTCTCTAATCGATAACCTTTTGTACGATAAACAAGGCTACTACATAACTAATTACCAAGAGTTATACAGGTGAAAATCATATCACAACAAATATAATATTATAAGTTTTCATACGATATTATTACTATATAAGAAGTACAAAACCCTAAGTCCCAAAATATTAATAGTCAAGCTATAGTAATAAAGAGAGTGGTCTTACATGGCTACTGAATATCATAATACAAAATATTATCAAAATATTAGTTGAGAGTCTATCTATACATTTATATCTACTTAGGCTATCTCCTTTCACACACTTTTCCTAAAAATCCTAAACTGACTTCGGGCATGCTTCGACTTAGAATAGTAAATAATCCTCCCACAATAAAAGCCTCTAGGGGTGTAAGCTATAAAACTTAGTGAGATATCCATCAATCATATAAACAAGTAAGTTATCAAGTAATTAATTACAAATATATGAATATATAATTAAGCAAAATGCTACATACACATATATAGTTGAACAAGTATAGTATTTAGAACAGTATGCATTGTACTAAATACTTTAATCTCAAATATATATAAAAAAACTCCCATATGGCCTCTTACTACTTCTATGTAATGTGACAACTAAATCATTTATAATGTAATGCATGCTTATGCACAATTCAGTTTAATTTAATAAAATCAAGTATAATTAAATCTAGTTATTAGGCGGCTAACCAATATCACAGACAACTAAGTTCCTTATAATTATCTAAAATGCAGTAATCAGTTTGTTATCTTAATTTAAAGTATTTTCACACTATAAATGCATAACAATAGTAACATGCAAAACCTAAACCCCTTAACCAATTTATTGATAATATTTAAATGTCACTATTTATAAATACAAACAAGTATGGGAATATTAAGAATATACACTCAACCATAGTAATAGTTAAGGATCATAGTAATCAACGGAAAGATTGGTATCCTCGTAGGGATCACTTGATAATTAGGAAATATAAAAGATAATAAGTATCTAAGTGATGAAATTGTTCTATCTAAGTATTTATTTAAGAGTCTACCTAAATTTCCTACTTATTTTATATAAATTTTTAGATTTAAGCTTTTTTTTTTAATTACGTATAACTTTTTCGTTTTAAATTCAATTTTTGTGATTATATAGCTAAGCTTTATCATTTTTTAATGTGATTTAATATAGCGAGATCTATTTTGGATGTTGGTACTCAATTTTTTTTTTTTTATATATATAATGGGCCTTAAGAGTTAGGAATTTCTTTATTTTAGGTCCAAGTGCTTTTGGCTATCATCATGGGCTTTTCTTGATGATTTTATTTATTGAGTTTTACTTTAATTTTAGTAACAAGTCTAAATACTTTCCAAATTTTTATATTTTCTAAATATTTTTATTTTGGGCCCAATTTGACATAATTTCTTTAATATACAACTTTAAGCCTAAATCATTAATTTTCTTATTTTTTATTATAATTATAATTCCTAATTAATTTATTTATAATTTGAAAGTTCAAATAAAAAAAATTGAAAGGCTAATGTGGCATCTTCTAAATAGGTTTAGGATGTAATTTTCTTAATTTATCCAGTTTTTGCATTTTCACTAATTTATAATACTAATACATACATATATAATACCATCAAATGATTAAATAAAGAAAATAAAAGAAAAATGAATTCCTATTCTTCTTTTGGAAGATCATGTCCAGCACATATACATATATATATTTATACTTATTAACATACTTTTAAGAAAATGGAGTACTAATATACATACATATATATATATGTATTATTCGATATATAAATATACTTAAACTATATTATATATTTATTTATTTGAACCAGGGAAAAATAGAAAAATATATACATATGTATGTATACATACACTTCAGTATTTTACTACTTCGTATATTTATTTATATTATTTTGTAATATATTCATATGTATATATTAAAGTACATATATTTAATAGTATATATATTTACATGCACTATGCATATAAGAGAATCGTATATATATAAGTATAACGTGCATATACATATATAAATAAGCACATTAAAGTATATGTACATAACTAAAAGGAAAATTTTGAAAAATTACATAAGTAAGAAGAAAAAATTGTACATATAAATTAACATGTATTTTGTTTCACTTGGTATATAAAACCAAATACATGTACATATAATTCATCTTACAAGAGATACTAAAAAGTACATATAACTCCTACTAATATATTACTGATACAATAATTACTACAAATTACATATCAAAATCAAAAGAATACAAAAATAATAATAATTACATTACAATGAAGGAAACAAGCATAACATAAAGTAGTATTTGATTATTCATATTCTTGAAGTTTTTTAAAAGATGGTCTCCTTGTTCTCTATTGAAGTTGATAGAAAAATGGTGGAGATGATGAAGTAAAAGCTATGGATTGAAAGTTCGTGATGATTGGATGAAAGAAAAAAAGAAAAAGGAAGGTTATGGAGGTAGAGAATTATCCATCAAATAGAGAGAGATATAAGAACTTGGATGAAGATGTGAAATTGTGAAAGAAAGTAAAATTAAAGTGTGTTTATGTGGAGAGGAGTTGTACCGACAAAAGAAAAGGATAAGAAAGATAAATAGATATTTGACTTTGCTTTCATCTTGATTTAATTAGTCATATGGGACAAAGTTGTGTCAATCCATTATAACCAAAAATTTGGAAATAAAAAAAAAAAAAAAGAAGGGAAGAAAGAAAGAAAGGAGAAAGACATGTGGAATTGCTTTTTGACTTTTCCTTATAAGGCTTCTCTACTTTTATAATAAAATTTCCTAAGTGTATATAATTGGATATTTTTAGTAATAGAATCATGATAAACTATGATGTAACTATAGGAAAAATATATGATATAAAATTAATGTATACTTTATAGTACATAAATATAAAGTATGTAGTAAAATTAAATCAATATAATAACTAACCTATATAGATATATATATAATTATATATACATGTGACGCTATCAAAGTCATAGGTTGCTATTTGTAATATTATTAGTTTGTTATTCTTTTTATTTATTAGTATTTAGAAATTATCTCTATTTATTCGTTAATGATTTTATGTGATTACATATATCTATCAATAATTTTACTAAATTAGGGCTTTATCACCATTAGATTAAATTTATATGTTTTATAAGCTTAGGGTTTTGGTTTTAAAGTTTTTATTGAGTTCGGGCTCTATCTCTTATAGTTACGTGTAAATAATGTTTAGAGTTTTTATACACGATTACGGATTCAATTAGTATATTAGGGTTTTTCTTATTTGTCTTATGTTTAGATTTATAGTTTAGTTAAATTTTTAATTTATTTAGTCTTATTGACTTATGAAATCATCTAGGGTACTTGAATCCAATTTAAGATCTAGTCTAAAAATTTACAAGGTTTATAGAAGTCAACTTATGTCTCATGGTTATCTTAGAGGTAAATTTTGACTTTAGTGATGAAGCTATGCTTAAGTGTGTATTAAAGTAGATTAAAAGTCTTTTAAAAGAACTTGAAAGACCTAATTCAAAATTGAATAAATAAGATGATAAAATTAAATTTCTAAGAAATGAAAAGGATGCCTTGTCGCAAACATACTCATTGTTGGTTGATGAAAATGATATATTAAAAAATAATATTGAAGTTTTGCATATAAATAATGAATATATAAAGACAACTTAAGATAGTTTGGAAAAGGAGAAATCATTACTACAAGAGGAAATTAAGGAATTAAAAGTTCGAATTAATGATTTGTCTTGTACAATGGATATAATCTTTAACAAGTTTTATGAGAGTGAGAAGAATTTGGAATTGTTACTATCTTCACAAAGGCTAGATAACACTAAAATTGGACTTAAATATGAACATGGTGAATCTTTTAAATCCAATAATCAAATTATGTTTGTCAAAGGTACGAAAATAGTTGGTATTGAACTAGTTAAAAATAATAATATGCATGTTAAGGGCAAATCTAGTGTGCAAGGAAATCAGTATAACAAGAGATATAATAAGCATCTAGTTAGAGAATACACTAGAGGTAGATTTGGAGGCTACCAAAGCCAAAATCTAAAGAATCAAGTAATCAATAGGTATAAATCATCTAATTTTTATGCATGTTTCTTTTGTAATAGATTTGGTCATATTAAAAAATATTGCTTCTATAAAATGAACAAGCTCAGTACATAACAAGCTAGATCTTTACATAATATAAGCTTAAATTTTAGTGGACCTAACTTTATTATGATGGTTATAGGAACATGGAGCAAGATTGAAAGGGACATAGTACCTAGGTAGTGGGTGTTCACATCACATGAGTGGTGATACTTCATTGTTCATAAGTATAGAGTAGAAAGAAGAAGGATATGTGATGTTTGAAGACGATAGTAAAGGAAAAATCATCACAATTGAGAACATCAGCATACTTCCTCATACTATAGAAAATATATGTTTAGTTAGAGGCTTAAAACATAATTTATTAAGCATAAGTCAATTATATAATAAGGGTTATAAAATGGTGTTTGACCAAAATAAAGTAGAGGCTTTTGATAAAAATGGTGCAAAATTATTTGAAGGATATCCGAAAAAAAAAAAAAAACATATATCTTGTTGAACCAGCTAAGGTAGAAACCGAAAGTTTTTTGAGTGTTTCTAATAATGTATTTTTCTAGCATAAGAAGCTTGGTCATGTTAACTTTTATCAATTGGATAATTTATCTAAGAATAATCTATTTATGATTTGCCTAAAAATGCATATAAATGATGATTTTCGTTATGCTACATGCATTAAAAATAAGATGAGTATTGTTTCACACAAGTCTAAACATGTTATATCAACTAAAAGGCCTTTAAAACTTTTGTATCTTGATTTGTTTGATCCTATACGTACATTAAGCTTAGGTGATAAAAAGTATGATTTGGTGATAGTAAATGACTTTTCTAAGTGTACTTAGGTTCTATTCTTATGATATAAAAGTGATGCTTTTTTTGCTTTTCAAAAGTTTTCAAAGAAAGGTCAAAATGAAAAAGGCTTTTCCATCATTAGTTTGTGAATTGATCATGAAAAGAGCTTGAAAATGATGATTTTGCAAAGTTTTGTTATCAGAATGGCATCACTCATAATTTTTCAACTCCTTATACTCCACAATAAAATAGAGCATTAAAGCATAAGCATAGAACAATCCAAGAGACGACATGGACATTATTAAATAAAAGTGGTGTAGCATAATATTTTTGGGATGAGACAGTATTAATATCATACTATATCATTAATCAAGTATACTGTAAATTCTATAAAATCTATAGTCTGAATCCTAATTTAAGTCTGAGTGTCCTAAACTATATCATAAGTCGATAAGACTAGTAATGATAAACTTTTTTGAAATTTAATAAATCGAATAAAGTATCGATAATAAAAATCTTAGAAATTGATTGAAACCTAAATCGTATGCAAAAAAACCTTAAATCCGATCTATGCACAATTATCCAAAATCGAACCCGAACTTGATCAAAACCCTAAAACTATAACTTTATGCTTATAAAATAATTAAATATCACCCATTAGTGATATAAATGTAGTCGATTACAATTATCGACTAAATCGCGTAATCGCTACCAAAAACTTGTAGAAGCACAAATAGAATCAAAGCCATAGTTAAATTTGTCTCTATGATGATCTTTCTCCATCCTTCAAATCGTGCAACATCATCCCTTCTTTTACTACTAGAATTTCCACCCTAACAGCTTTAACCCGTGATGAACAACTAGCAAGAAAAATGCCATCTTCGCCCTTTGCAACAACTCTAACCCCTACCATTGCATCTTCTGTAAACTAAGATCCATCACAATTTATTATAATATATCCATTGATGGGAAGGGTCAAAGCCATAATTCTTGAACTAAAATGTTGTCTTTGAAGAAATTAAACTCTATTGGTAGCTACATATGAAAGCTCCAATAAATAGGATTTAATTCTCTTAATCACACTTCATAAGTCAGGTTGTTTCTTCTTGAAAACACATTCACATTAATGTTTCCAAATGGACCACAAACAAAACCCGTAGTTAGCAATGCAACTTTATGGTTATAGGTAACATCTTTTAAAGAATTCCAACTTTCAAGTAACCATTTATCAAATCTAGACATACTTTGCACATTAATTCGTCATTTCGTAATCTCAAACCACACATACCTTGTCTACTCACATTAGAGAAAGATGTGTCCAATTGTCTTACATGATGTTGAAGGATCTTTTCTTGTTGCTAATGCATCTCTTAAACTTGCTCACTTATACCTAAATTTGACCGAGTACCAACCATTGGAAGTATGCAACTAAACAAGTCTATCTTGACAAAGGGTTAGACTAATGTATTATTTGCCATTGTAGATGCAACTGATGAAGTAAAGGTTTGCAATACAAAGAATAAATTTGACTTAGTATTATTCTAGCATGAGTTACAAGAAGGCATATGTGATGATGCATATACTATGCTAATAGGTGAGTACACCTAGTCAAGTTATAGTATAAATAAAAAGGATTATGAGTTTGAGTGTCAATCCTACGAGGAACCATATACGAGAGTACATCTAATTATTTTTAGTAGAAACACTCTAGAATTATTCAATTACCTAAATTAAATTATAAAAAATTTAATAGAATAAATTAAAAGTAGAAATCTAAGATTGCAACAGTAACATAAAAGATTAAAGATAAAAATAAGGAAATCAATTAAGACAATTAAACTAAGAGAAAAAAACAATAAAACAATTGAACAACTCCATTTAATTAATAAAAGGATAACATTTTTCCTTAATAAATCCTTATCGTTGTTTATTACCTAGTCCTAAGTGATTTATTCAATTTCAAATACTATATTAGACCATAGAGGTTCCTATTATGAATTAACCAGACTAGCTTCTCTACCTAATTCCTAATCTTAAAACCTTCTCTACTTAATTCGCTTTTGTATAAAGTATTGTAAGATCACATAACACTTTTGAATCCTGCTATTAGGTTTCCCTAATCTAGAAAAAGCAACTAGTAAACCTTTTAGCAAGCCGATTTTGCCTAATTATGTTAGTTAGTTATACTACATACCCTTGCGAACTCTACCGTAAACTCTAGCAATAACTTAATTACTGGTACATTAAATTAAAGTAGATAAAATAAACAACATAATTAGATCACAATATGCAAAATCATAGACTAAATTTCATTAATAAAAGTCATAGTTATAACATATGGTTTAAAAATGATTTATTAAGTATTTAAAATAAAGGCATGACAAATAAAAGAAAAGAGAAGAAGAGAAAAACTCCGTTGGTAATTTTATATCTTGACAACTTATGCTCAAGTGACTTTCTATAAAACCCTAGGCCTAGGCATCTATTTATAAGAAGTGGACCTAGAATTACATAGAAAACTTAACAAAAATAGAAAATTTAAAAATCATTACAAGTCTACGCTTAAAGCATACAACCATGAAACTTGGTCATTTACTCACACTTTGTTTGCAATCTTAGAATTTCAATGGGAATTCATGATGTGGCGATCATAAGTGAGGACTCTAGTTGCAGTCATTGACCATGATCTCTACTGGACTTCTTTCCTTAATCGCAGTTCATTCACTTTACTCCTTGATTTATGCTATTCCATTAATAAAGCTTGAAACTTCATATAATCCTTTCAAATCTTCATAAAATATTGTTGGAATCCTTAAAAATAGTAATTAAACAAATTAAGCTTGAAATAATATAAAATTGACTAGAATTATATCTAATTTAGCATGGTTTAATCATTGAAAATGTATGCTAAATTTATGTCATCAAATGCCCTTATACTTGAGCTTTTGCTTATCCTTAAGTAAAATAATCAACGAAAAATTACTTAAGGACAAGACAATTATAACCAATCTAAAAAAAAGTGCAATCTTAAGTTTGAATAGCTTAGCAAAAATCTCTCCTAATCACGGTTTGTCCTTATCTTTGTAGTACATTTAGAACCTTTGGATAATAGTAATTTAAGAACTTCCGAATTTCAGTTATCAATCTAAATAACTCAAAGTTAGCCACTATACTTAAGTAGAAACTACAATAGACATAAAGTAGTCAAGAAAAAAGTTATAGAGATTTTTTCACTCTAATTCAAAAGGAGAGAGATCTCCCTTAAATGTTTTTATTTTAAAAACTATACTAGATGCATATTATATCAATTCATCATCTGATTGTTCCTTTAGTTCTATCATTTTTCATTAAGAGGCTTGTCAAACTCGAATTGATTTTCTTATTGGAGCTTGATTAGCATTGAGAAAGTATATTGCTCTTTTGATGGACCAAGGCAAATCCTTACTAATGTAAGCTATTTTTAGTTACCTTAATAATTGTTAGTGGAAAAGTACCTTACTCTTATAAGGGACTGAGGCCAATTTTTAACAACTTTAATTAATTTCACTTTTGTGATTAGCAGTGAGAAGGAGTCTTGCTCTTTTAAGGGATTAAGGTTAATCCTTACCAATCTTGTAAAATTAATCTTGGAAAAAATAACTAGTCCTTAACCCATTCATATGTATCCTAATCTTGAGACTAAGTCTAAGCTTAAGTGATGGGGCACCTAAATCCTAAAGATTTAATTACTTAAATTTAAAAAAGTGTTTTAAAGTTATAAAGGATGTAGGCAAATTCAAAGACTTCTATGCTTGCTTCTATATAAGGAGTTTCAAATTTCTAAAATTTTTAAGAAAAGTTGTTAAAAGCTTAAGTGAGAATTTAAATTATTGACATAAATAATCTGTCCTTTCCCCCTATATTTAAGTTATATATTGTCCTCAATATACAAAAAAATGTAGATCAAAATTCTAGTAGGAGAAAATAAAATTAATAATAAACATAATAAAGGAGAAAAAATTGGGACTTCCCTAGTTTTAGCATTGATCCTCGCAAAAAAATTGAAGTCCAAAATGTAAATTTTATCAAATTATTTAGCATAAGTGATGTGTTTAGGAGCCGATTAATCACTAGGACTTACCATAGAAAGTGAAATGGGTCCTTTGAGATATCCAATAAAACAAGAATGGGTTGGTTGACGAATTAACACAATAGCTTCATGAAGTGGCTCTATGGATGTGACTTACCGAGGAACATGATACGACTCAACTCTCACTTGATATGACTCACAAGCAAAAGTTAAAGTTTACTTGTTACTAACCCTAACTAACAACTGGGTTAGATAAGAGTATAAAGGATGTACTCAACGAATGATGCCTTGCTAGAATAACAAGAAGAATATTCCTTAACAATATGGTGCTTATGGCTACAAGAAAAAGGACTATTTATAGTAAGTCCTTAGGGTATATGCTAAAAATAAGTCTTTATGATTATAAGAAGAGGGACTATTTATAGTAAGTTCTTAGGGCAACAAAGGAAATAAATAAATTACAAAAATGGGCAATGCTAGAAATAAGAAACCTAGTATAATCCAAAATGGTATATGCAACAATTAAAGAAAAGGAATATAGTACAATATATATGAAAAAAAAAAAAGAGAATTATAGGTGGCATGTTATTATTGTGGTCATATTGAAGATGGTAGGGTATTAGAGTGCTATCATTGAGTTATATTAAAGATTATCGAGGTGTCGAATGAGGTAGTAGCTCGACAGAATAGGGTAAGAGACCTTGGCAATCAATGATAGGGACCTCAGCCTTATCACTTAGCAAGTTGACAACTAGGTTCTCGACACATAACAAATTGGTATAAGACAACTTAGCATAAGAATGGGGGATGGAGAAGAGAAGAGTATGTCTAAGAGACTTTAGAAAATTTAGGAACATGGTCCAAAATCAACAAAGATTAGAAAGGAGATGGTGGATTAATATCCAAATCATATGCATATCCCATTTCTACCTTGGGTCATAGTCTAATTAGTATACGCATTTTCTTTTTGACTTATAAGAGAGAAGATACAATCATGAAAAAAAAAATGATTTAATATTATCAATATCTTTAACTATAAGCTAAAGCTACCAAAAACTTGCTGGAGCACAAATAGAATTAAAGCCATAGTTGAATTTGTCTCTATGATGATCATTCTCTATCCTTCAGAACATGCTAATATCATCCCCTCTTCCACTACTAGAATTTCCACCCTAATGACTTTTACTTGTGATGAACAATTAGCAAGAAAAATCCTATCTTCACCCCTTGCAATACCTCCAACCCCTATCGCTACATCTTTTGAAAACTAAGATCCATCACAATTTACTTTAACAAATTCATTAGTAGGAAGTGTTAAAACCATAATTCTTGAACTAAAGTTCTATCATTGAAGAGATTAAACTCTATTGGTAGCAACATATGAAAACTCCAATAAAGAGGATTTAATTCTCTTGATCACACTTCTTAGGTCAGGTTGCTTCTTCTCAAAAACACATTCACATCATTGTTTCCAAATGAACCATAAACAAAAACCCATAGTTGGCTATACAACTTTATGGTTATAGCTAACATCTTTTAATGAATTCGAAGTTTCAAGCAACCATTTATCAAATTAGCCGAATTTACTTCCATAAAAAATAATCTATTATCTATAAAAGAATAGGTTGGTTAAAACTAAACTAATCTTTCTAAGTTGAATTCCTTTTAAAGAACTCTCGTCTAATTCCTTCATTAGTAACCTAGATAGTACATCAACAACAAAAATAGAGATTCCCTATCCTTTTACCATTTAACATGAGATTAAAGAAATCGATGCAACATTTCATCACCATATCAATCTAATATATTTTAGTGGAAAGATATTGGAGCTTAAAGGAAAGAGGACTGGGAAGTAGAGATAACTATATGGAATTTAAGTATGCAATTAATGTGTGAGAAGTTTATGCCACCTTATGACAGACAAGAACTGTTTCTTAGTTGTAAACTTTGAGGCAAGGTAGTACATCTATTAGTAAGTATCCTTAGGATTTTAAAACTCTATTAATAAGGTGTAATGTCAAATAACCAATTTAACAAGCCATCTCAAAATTTTTAAATTGGTTGATATGAGGTTTAGTAGATTTCAATCTTAGATAATGTTGTGAAGCTGGCCTAGAGAGTTAACACCAGAAATAGAGAGGTACGATGAAGCAATAAAGTTCTCATTCTAAGCATGAATAACAACATGCTTAAGAGAAATTTAAGGAAGAAAAGCCTTAAGAGCCTAAGATAGAATGTAAGTGAGTGTGAGAACTATGGAAAAGGGAGCACTAGCAATAATACATCTAATCAATATAAGTTGTAAGATCATAAGGGAGGTATTTTAAGGAGGAAGTGAGTAATTTTAAATGCTTCAAATATTAATGCTGTAGGCATTTAGAATTTGAATATCTAAATAGGTGAGCTATATCAATCAAGACTATACTACCAGAAATTGAAGTAGTCAGCAAAGAAGAGAAAGATGACAATGGATTTAACATTGAGTACTAGATACAGTTGTATGAGACAAATGAAGCCATTTTGTTGGGAGGTGCAAATAAGGATAAAAGAGAAGTGATGTTACTAATCATTAGATGCTCTATGGAATCAAAACAACCAGTAAATATTATTCAGAGTGAAAACCTATATTCTTCTCTAAATGTTTTGAGAAAGATATAACCTATTCTGTTGTAATTGATAGTGGGAACTAATGTGCCTCATAAAGGGAGGTCTTACCAAATGTGTGGATGGGTCCTCTAAAGTAAGCCATCGGAGAAAGGTGAAGTAAGGTATAGGTAGAATAACACTAAAAGGAAAAGAAGGATAAGCTTTGTGAGCTACTTGTAAATGTGACTCGTTGCTCAAGCCTTACTGACCAAAACATCATTGGATGTGACTCATCGATCCAAAATGTTAGGTTACTCGCTGGAGCAACTTTGATTAAGGATTGATATGAGCTAAGGTATTAAGATTCTCAAGCTCATGAGAAAGGAGAAGCAAACATAGAGGAAATTTATTAACAAAAAGTGGGTAAAAATATGATTACAACAATAGTCTAAATAGGGTATTTATACCTAATGTACCATGACTAAATTACTCAAAAAGGCAAGAAATTTATAAAAGTACAATTGCAAATGTAGAAGGACAATTATGTAATCCTTTTAGAAAGAGAGTGATCTACTATTAAGGTGTGCTTGTAGGGAATGGGACACGTGTTGTTGTAGAAGAGTCAGTGGTGTATTCTACTAATGGATTCTAGCATTCAAAGATTTGTTGACACTAGCTAGGCATTTATGTGGCTTAATAGAGGAAATTGGTTACGAGAGGTGGTCCTTATAATAAGTTGGAGGGGCTAACTCGAGGCAGCGTAAAGAGCTTGGAATCAATTAGAGTTATGCATTAAATAGCTCGAGAACTCGAAACATCTTGTAAGTCAACATGGTCCTTTAGGTCGATGAGTATAGAACTAGCTTAGTAATTGAAGATCCAAGAGGCTAAGTTATCTAAGCCTCTTACTCTTGCTTGTATGATGGGCCTACGTACTAAATTCTTATCAACTAATTGCACCAATATCTCTTCTACAACTATTGTTCATGCTCTAGGATTAAGGATGACAATGCATCCACAACTATATGTATACCTTGCATTGGTTTAGAGAGAAAGGTGAATTATGTTAATAATAGGATAGAGTTCAATAGAAAATTGGGGAGTATGTGGATGAATTATTATGTGATGCTATAGTTATAAAAGTTTCTCATATTCTTATTGGTAAACCTAGGAGTTATGCATGATAGCTTTAAGAATATCTTTACTTTTGTTAAGGATGGACAACAAATAATTTTGAACCTAATGACTCTAATGGATACTAAGAGGGATTAGACTGCAAGGGTAAATTGAAGCAAGACTAGAAAAGTTCATCTATATAGAATCCTACTATTAAATTTTATAATTCCAAGCACTTAACAAATTTGAGGATAGATCATTTGCAACCTTAAGTAGATGATAAGAATTCCAAGCTATCGTAAAGTAAGTCAAGAAGCGAGCTGAGGCATCTAAGATTGAGCGCTCAACTTGTTTTTATGCAAAAGGAGGAAGAATCAACCTTTTGCAAGTGGTAAGAAGCACCGACTATCAATTATAACCCCTATAATCTAGCCAGTCAGAGGAGAAAGAAGAACAAAATGCTTGATTGGAGGCAAGTACACCTATCAATTTATTGAATTGAGTCTAAATGTTGATCTCTTAGAGACTGCAAGTACTCATAATTACTTTAACCCTATTATCTAATTGGTAAAATGCATTTAATTTAAAATCATAACTCAAATGAATTTCTACAAGTTAAAAAAAAAAAGCTACATTAATGTTAAATGCAATTCAAAAGCAAGAGTAATAAAATAAAGAAATTCTAAGATATCAAAATTCAATGCCTAAACATTGTTTTACCTAAAGATTAATATGTAATTAATCAAAAGTATCCAATTATTTCCCTATTTTTATTAATTAGGAAAATTTCGTCAATTGAGTTAATTAGAATTGCTTCACTTACTAACTTCTAATCTTAAGTATACTTTGCTCGAATCACTTTGATAATAGAATATATTAAGATAGCATTGAGAACATGAATTATCATAAAAAAATTCAATAAAACATCTAAAAGAATTTCATAACTTATCACTAAGCTTATTGAACTTCTCTTCAATGATGCCAAATCTAATTACACACTTAGTCTTGTAACCCTTATGCATAATGTTAGATAATTATAATTGAAACTCTAGAAATAACAATATAATCAATTAATCACATGTGATTGAATTAATAGAAACCAAAGAATTTATTGGAATTAACAAAATAAGTGCTTTACATACTAATTTTAGGATCCATAAGTCTAGATATTACAAAATCTACACTATGATCATCATAAAATAACAATCTTTACATGTTAACTTTAGAATCCACAAGTTTATGTATTAGAAAATCTATGCTATGATCATCATAAAATAATAATCTTGAATAGAAACAATAAGAAAGGGATCAATCTTCAATAAAGACAAATGCTAAACCCTAACAATCCCAAAGATTAGGAGCTTTTCATATCCTCCTTCCTCTAAAAGTCTAGCCCATTATCTATAGAAATTATCAAAAGGACTCAAATAAGGAAACTTTGAATGCAATAACATGATCATAACCCAAGATCATGAGTGTGAACCTTAGATATGATTCCTCCTTTCAATTGCAATCTTAGAAGGCTCTAAGGATCATGGGTGTGATCTTAATCGTGATCTTATCTAATTATTCATCTTTAGCATAATTTCTCTTTATGAGCTGCTGTCTCATATTACATCTTCAGATGAATAAAGATCTCCTCAAATCAACCCGAATTCTAAATGATCCTTGAACAAAATCAACTGTTTTTATATCAACAGCACCTAAAGAACATGAAATCAATATCTCCCTTAATTAAGAACCAAATTCATCAAAATCACACAAAAATCTTGTAAAATCATCATGTTAACTTATCAAGAAGTATTTATAAATTCATATTCATCAATGCTTAAGAGTGACTCATTTTTAGTGTTTAACTACTAAAAGAAAACCATTTGGATGCCACTGATTTTGTGTTATCGATCAATTAGTATCGCTACCATTGGATAATAGGTAGTAGCTAAGAAGGCTGATGTATATTATGTTTGTTTATTTCACTTTTATATTTTATTCATTTTTACTTACTTCCTTAAATACAATTATACCATTAAATTTTAAAGGATATTTAAAATCTTTTGTTCTTATTGTAATGGTTGCTTAATCTTTTACATATAAAAAACATCCATATTGAACTTTCTTTGTTGAGAACAATATTGCTAGCCCTTTTACTGGTTTTGATTGAATCTTATTAATTATTATTTTTCAATTTGATTATCACAATTCCTAATTAGTTTATTTCGAGAGTCATATTAAATCAGCATAATTCATTGTATATGAAAAATTGTAAGTGATTTTGATTGAGGAATTTCAACACCAACCAATTTGATTATTGAATCCATTTCAATAATCATCTATATCCTATTGTATTCTCTTTTTCATTATTGAAACATTCCTAAATACATATAAAATGTCCAAAACACACATCTAAATGCTTTAGAGATTACAATACCAATTTCAATTGAAGCTAAGTACATCATTAGTTGATTTCATTCTTATTTACCGCTACCATCAAAACTGATCTCTTTCACATCAGTTGTAGGACATGTTTAGATCTACATTTTCTCATTCTTGGGGACTAAGATCTAAGAATACAACCGAACGAGTTATTATAAGGTACCTAACTTGTCTAACTCAATAAAAACCTTATAGGGCAATACTTATAAGGTTTAGAGTTAGGTTTTGAGATTATAAAAAAAAAAAAAATCAATAGGAAACCCAACTAGGTAAAAAATAATATATTAATAAAAATATTTACTGTTAACCTACATACCATGCATGCCCTATTCAAGTTTTACCTTGTACAACACACATAATTTTCAATTTTTATTATTATGTAAGTTAATAAATATAATCTTAATCCTCAATGGCTTTTAACTCTACTCTCACCTTCATCCCATTTGTACCCTATATGGCCGTTTAAATCATATAAAAACCTACCTCTATAGGATTTTCAACTATATAGAGGCAGGTTTTAGGAATATAGAGTAGAACCCTATAAGGGTTTTATGGGGTTCTAAGAAACATCAAAACTTATAAGAATAGATTCGGGTTTTATAAAACCCATTCCATACCCACCCTAATTGCTCCCTACCAATACTAGCCTTGCTACTTTCTTCTTAAAATTTAGTTCCATAAAAGTTACCTTGATACTTGCCAAAATAGAGGAGATATAAGTATAGATGTCATTTTAAGAGACAATACTATCATATTAACTTCCATTAACATTGATGAAGGCCTAGATGTTTCCTACTTTATTAGTGCAAATTCCTTCTCAAGCATTAGTGACCTGATTCCTTAGTATAGGTGTCAATTTAATCATAGGTTCATATTACCTTATCTTCACTTAAAAAATGGCAATACTTAGATATATTCTCAATTATCTCCGTTGAATACAATAATATTGACCTTTAACTACCACTATGATTGGTAGCTAAAAGATAAAAAATGGTAACCAAAAGTATTAATTACCAACATGCAATTGGTAACGGCTAAGATGTTAATGCAAGTCCTACAACCAGTCACTCAAGATTTCGATCGGCTAAAAGATCCGATCAAGCCTAAATTATAAGTAAAGTCAGAAATATTAGTAAAAATGACCCCATAAGTTTGAATTTAAGAAAATAAGCAATAAAATAAAAGAATATAAAAATTTCAAATTTTAAATATATAACTCGTTATTTATCAAAAATGCGTAAAATGTATTTCGATAATTAACGAATCGATAGAGATAAATTATATGTATACTAAAAATCATAAAATGACCTAAATAATATTTAGGAATATTTATTTGTACTATATATGAATTTACATGTATGTAGAAATACGCGAAATGTACTAAAATAATAAGAAATAATTAAAGAAAATTCATAATTAATTAAGGAAAAATATAGAAAAATGAGGAAAAGTCTAGAAGTGGGGCGTGGCAATCTGATATTGAAGAAAAAAAATCGACCAATTAAAATGCAACAAACAGAAAGTGGAAAAAAATAAGAGATAAGGTAATTGTTTTGTCTCATTAATGCACAATAATTTCCCTAAAGCTCTATGAATAGCAAGAAAAATCATAGAGCTCATTTAGGTAGTTTGGAGAGTGAGAAAAATAGAGAGAGGTGAAATTGAGAGAAAAATTAGGGTTAGGAAAAAAATAAGCAAAAACTGTGCAATTAACGCCATAAAGGGGAACCCACATCAGACGAGTGGCTAAGAGTGGATAGCCATCACCACTACATAGTGGTGGCAGCACATGGGCCACCCGGCGGTGGCTGGAGCCACCCAAATCGGTGAGTCCGATTTCCAGCCCGATTTTGTGTAATTTTGTAAAAATAGTAAATATTTTTAGAAAATTATGAATTTTGTTATTTTAAAATATTTTTGTATTTAATTTTTAGGAAAAATATTATTTTGATGAAAATATATCTCGTGATATATGGTCTTTAAGAAATCTTGCAAAATTGAACATATTTCGGTTTAAAAATAAATGACATTAGGAGTGTAGTTTCGAGCCCAAAATTTTTGTGTAAATTACTTAGATGATATATAATAGTGCTATGAAGCCCATTTTGAAAAATTAATTTTCAAAAATTTTAGATAATTTTTAGGCCCTAAAATGAGGCATAAAATGGGTAATTTAGAGTTAATTAAGTAATTAAATGGTTAATTACTGATTTAGTGAATAATTATATATTTTAGGATATTAAAATCTGATGAAGTATGATGCTTGTAGCATTTACGGTGTTAGATGTAATTATTAGGTTAATTATGTAGTAAATGAGTAATAGGGAAAAATAGTAAATTTTAAGTTAATTTTGTAAATTAGGGTAATTAGGAGTAAAATCTGATTTAGGATGAATTTAGACATTTTGAAATGATAATTGATGTTGGGAGATGGTAATTAGAGTGAAAGAAATATTATATGTGTATTATATACATAATATGTAATTATTGGAAATATAATAAATAGAAAATATTAGAATAAAAATTAATATTATGATAATAATAAAAATATACAATAAAACTGATAGAAGACTTGAATTTATGTAATTATATGAAAAATATAAAAATTTCTCACATTAGGAGTAAATTCGGTACACTAATAAGGATTTAAGTGTACCGGGTGGAATAAAATATTGATTAGGGGTAATGATGACATTTAGGAGATCGGGAAGTAATGTGATTAATTTCACATTATGAGTTAAAACGAATTTCTAGGGTTCGAGTATGAAACAATACTTAAAAATCGAACTAGAACATAATTTAAAAATCGATGTGAAAATCGAAATTGAAACCGAACCCGAGCTTAACCCCAAACCTAGAATAATTGTAAAAGACTTAAGACCTAGATAATTAGACATATTAAACCCTAAACAAAACATAACAATAAGCGTTATAGGATAAAATGAACCTATAATAGTTATATGAAAAACTGAAACCACATTTGTGTTATAGGGATGATCGGCGATGACCTAAGCAAGTCGGATCTTGAGTGAGTGAGTGAGGAGTTGAGGTAAGTTGGGATTAACTATTATACATTGCTGTATTTTGGAGGCTTGAGATTATGCTTGGTTGTGCTTGTTAGATAGTTGGTTGTGTGCATGTGCTTGATAATGGGTGATGTTATGATTCTTTTTATTGTTTTGGCTTATATTATATGATTTGTATGAAATGATTGATTACCTTAAATTGGACTTAATCAAATATACGACTAGTAATCATAATTGGACATGCATGGCAACTTATTAGGGGAAACCTAGGATTCTTCGGCCAAATACCGACCCCTTTGAAAGGGATAACGTAGGATTGCAAAGGGTCCCTTTTTCATTCTTAGTCGAACTAAGTGACAGGTGAGGGGGTCGTGGCGAGGGTGAAGTCAATGGTTCGAAGGTAGTCGCGGGAGGAGCGAGGTCTCCATTGCACAAGCTTGGGTTTGGTTGTGAGCTGTTGCACTAATGGCAACTCCTCAACCTGGATTAGAGCGGGCATAATTTCTCTAATCTCATGACGGGCCGGACAACGTCATGCGATGGCATTTGCTTGCACATGCATTGCACCTAATAAGTTGATTGAAAACCTTATTGTGTTTATGGTATAGTTTTAAGTCCTCCATCCTAACTTACTGAGCTGTGGTCGCTCACATTCTTATAGACATCGTATAGGTGCTGGCTAAGAAGCGGTAAACAACTACTCTGAAGCTAGCAACTGCTAGATCATGGGGAGTGAGGAAAAACATTTGAAGAATAAACACATATTTTTAAGGTTTAAACTTTTACTTTAGAATTTTTCATTTCTGAATAATGTAATAACTAGGAAATATATTACAGAGAAATATTGTAAACTTTAATGGTAATAACTGAATTATAGCATATATATATATTTCCTTACTTTCTTAGGTAAATGATTTATTTAAATTACAAACTGTTTACTTCAAAGCGGGTTAGTCGTGGATGCCTTGTGTAGATTAGGTCTAGGATAACGGTTGTAAGGCCAACTTTTATTTTAGAATGGTTTACACAGTGGGGCTGTTATGACTCTGCCACTTTGAAGCATAACAATTAATAAAAGGTATAGCCACTAATCATAATTTAGTAGTAAAAAATAATATTGTTGGTAGCAAAAAGCATTTTAAAATGATACCAAATAATAATATTTAGTGGCTATAGTCAAACTATATATTACCAAATATTATTTAGTGCTAAAAAATTATACTTTCTGCTACCAAACTATGGTGGTTAAAAGCATTATAAAATTGTGACAAGTAGTGATTTTTGGTAGATAAAGGTCATCTTATTAACTTCCAAACAGGACTTAGCTACTAAATACACACCATAATTAATTGAGAAAATTTTCTCTCTTGCATATTCATCAATATAATCATATTACTATCACCAACTTTGAAAGAAAAGAACTAGGCTACTATTATTTGTATTAGGCACCTTAAGCTACTATTGTAAAGTTCTGTAGTTGAGCTATGCAAGAAGAAATAGGGAAGGAGGGTACTATGGTTGAGCTATGGAAGAAGAAACAAGGAAGGAGGGTACTATGGTTGAGCTATGGAAGAAGAAACAAGGAAGGAGGGAATCGAAGTATGAAATGAATGATCTTGAAGATTAATTAACTCCTTTATCTATACAAGTATTTATAGGGCAACTTAACTAAAACAAATATTTAGTAACTACTGTAACTAACAAAACTATTGCCAGCTATGTCTAACTAAAAACTAAACTAACTATCTAGTAGAATTCATAAAACTAATTACTATATGTAAACTATTATTATGACTAATACCAACACCCTTCTACCATACATACACCCACCTTTCTAAGTTAGAGCATAAACATTGTGAATGCTTAGCTTGAAGATGAAATCTCTAAAGGAAGCAAGAGGAAGAATCTTGGTAAAGACGTTAGTAAGTTGTTTAGAAGCATAGACGGTTAAAAGAGTGATAATCTCAGCTTAAACTTTTTCACAAACAATACGGCAATCCAATTCAATATGCTTAGTACGCTAATGAAATGCAAGATTGTGAGCTAGATATATGGTAGATTGATTATCATAGAATAACAAAGTTGATCCTTCATGAGGATACCTAAAATCCTTATGCAGGTAGAGTAGTCACTAAAGTTTACAAATGGTTGTAGCAAGAGCTTGATACTCAACCTCAGAAGATGATTTAGAAACTGTCGATTGTTTCTTGGATGTCTAAGAAGTAAGAGCGTCTCCATTAAAAATACAAAAACTAGTGACAGATTGTCTAGATTCAGGACATGTGCGCTAATCAAAATCATTGTATGCTTGTAGCTTGAAAGAAGAATTGGAAAAATAAATAAATAAATAAACCTTGACGTGGTGCTTCCTTGAGATATCAAAGAATATGATAAACAACATGAAGATGCAAGATAGTAGGCTTGTTAAGAAATTGAGAAATTTATTGAATAGTAAAACAAATATCTAGTTGAGTATGGGTGAGATATAACAACCGTCCAATGAGCCTTCGAAAAACAGAGGGATCAACGAGTAGAGAAGAACCATCATCCTTATGTAATTTATTAAAAGTCACTACAAGAGTAAAAACAAGCTTTACTCCAATAAACCAATAGTATCCTTAAGGATACTATTTCTTCTAACAAAGATTAAGGACCTTAATCTTAAAAGCATTATGTAGATATTGTTTAATAACAACAATTGCATCAAGTGAATCGCTTGCCATAAGCAAATAACCAACATAAATAAGTAAAATGAGAAAATAGGTAGAGGATTATTTGAAGAACAAACTATGATCAATTGTTGATTGTTGAAAACCATAAGAAAGAAGAGCATAAGTAAGTTTCTCATACCATTGACAGATGGCCTGTTTTCATTCATATAAGGATTTAAGAAGTATACAAACCTTAGAAGAATGAAATCCTTTAAGTGGAGTCATATAGACTTCTTCATGAAGATCTCCATGAAGAAAAGCATTGTTGATGTCTAGTTGATGTAGCAACTATCCATGAGAAGCAGCAAGACACAACAACATCTGAACTGAAGTAATCTTTACAATTCGACTAAAAGTATCAAGATAGTCTATGCCAAATTGTTGCATGTAACCCTTGGCTACAAGTCTTGCTTTATAGTATTCAATGCTTCCATTTGCCTTGTACCTTATTTTGTACACTCACTTGCACTTAATTGGTTGCTTGCCTTAAGGCAAATCAATAAGTTCCCACGTGTTATGAGCTTCCAAAGCTAATATTTTGGATTGTATGGTTTCTCTCCATTCATGAAATTGCACTACCTCATTAAAGCTCTTAGCCTCAAAAAATTTATCAATAGCACAAGCAAAGATTTTGTGAGAAGAACTAAGGTGATCATAACTAAAGACTAAAGTCAATGTGTAAGGAGACTTAAAGGCACAAACATAATCTTGTAGATGAATAGGTGGTCTTTTAACTCTTTGTCATCTTTAAAATATAAGTTGATCATCAGTTGAGGGTAGAATACTAATGGAACTTTCATTTGGTAGAAAATGTTCATGATAGACATTAGTATCAGGTACATTAGTAAAACAATATCTTGAGAAGAACTTACCAAACATTGATCATGAAGGAATGGAAATTCTGACTCATAAAAAGTCACATCATGTGAAACAAAAACTTTTTGTTACACAAAATCATAAACACAATATCCTTTCACTCCTTAAACAAATCTAAGAAATACTCAGTAGTTCGTGGGTCAAATTTGTGTCATAACCTATCATGTGTAGAAACAAAGCACAAACACCAAAACACTTAAAGTTTGGTATAATTTGGCACTTCCTTGGAGAGAACTTGATAAGGACTTCTGTTATGTAAAACAACGATAAGAAGCCTATTGATTAAGTAAACTGAGTGTAAAACACAATCTCCCTAAAAATATAGAATTAATCTTACCTGTAATCTAAAAGCTCTAACCACTTGAAGGATGTGTCGATATTTGTGTTCAACTACATTATTCTGTTGTAGAGTAAGAACACAAGAGGTTTAATGTATGATTCCATAAGACTCATAAAATTCAAGCATTTTAAACTCTTGGTCATTATTTTTCTGTATACATTTTATCTTAATACTACACTGAGTATCAACATATGTTAGAAACTTCTTCAACAAAGTATGGGTTTCTGATTTAAATCTCATCAAGAAAACCTAAGTAAGATGACTAAAATCATCCACAACAATAAGAAAGGAATGTTGATTATTTCTCGTAGGCACTTGCGTAGGACCCCATATATCAAAATGTACTAACTCAAAAGGAGCAGTAGTAGTAGTGGTGCTTAAAGGAAATGGCAATCTCTTTTACTTTGCCTAATGATGAATAGTACAAGGATCATCTTTATTATCAACATTTACTTTTGGACATATATGAGAAATTGATCTCAACTTCTCAATTGGAATATATCCTAATCGAGAATGACATAATATACAATTATTACTCTGAATAGTATTACTACTCACAAAGCAACTCTTGTTATTTATATTTACAAATCCGACATTTTTAAAACAATATAGTCCTCCATCCTCTTTAACATATCCAATCACCTTGTAATTCTCCATTTCTCGTACAAAACACTCATGTGTAGCAAAAATAAGTGAATAATTAAGTTAAGAAGCAAGTTTGCTAACTGATACTAGATTGAATTGAAAACTAGGAACACTAAGAACTCCATCAAGTGTTAAGTAATCATTTAGCTTCACTGCACCAACATGTGTAACTTGCACATGAACATTATTAGGAAGACAAACATGCATAGCAAAAACTGATCTATAAGTAGAAAAATTGTCCAAAGAGCAAGTAGCATGATCATTAGCACTAGTATCTATCACCCAATTTTATTTAAAACAAGAATTAGTGAAAGAGTAACAAATACCTTCATTGACTGGTTTAGATGACTGAACCTCTACTATTTGTGTAGTCTCTAACTTATCCTTCTCAAGTAACTAGATAAGTTTAAGATATTGATCCTTCGTAATGTGAAAAGGATTACTAGCTTCATTAGATGGAACAATTTCAACTTGATTCACTCTCCTTAAGCTATTTGTTCTTGTAGTAAAACTCGATAGAAATCCTTGTTTTCCATAACACTTGTCAACAGTATGCCCATTTAAACCACAAAATGAACAAATAGGCTATTTTACATAGTTGTTATTGGCAAACTTTCTTTATGTTCCTACTTTAACAACAAAAGCACTTGAATCATTAAATCTTTACTGTAGATTTCATAACATCTCCCTTTCTTACCGTATTAATAATGAAAAAACTTTATTTATGTTAGGTAGTGGCTCCATGAGAAGTATCTATATCTTAACTGCAAAGGAATCATTCAACTTTTAATAAACCTAATGATATGATCAGAATTCTGATATAGTTTCATTATACTCACTATAATACAATCATCATATCCTTTGCAAATAAGAAAGGGCCTTAAGATTGCCAATTCATCTCACAAGATCTTAAGTTACATGACATACTCTATAATAGTAAGTGATCCTTAATGCATGTTATAAATCTCCTTTTGTAAATCAGAAATTCTTAAGGAATCTCCTTGAGAAAAATGAGCATGTAAATCCTTCCAAACATCGTATGCATTTTCTATCCAAATTATGCTTTATACTATAGATTTGGATGAAGAATTCATTAACCATGAGAAAACCATCATATTACATCTCTCCTATGTTAAATACAACTCATCACTATTATCAGGTTGTGCAATAGATTTATCAACAAACTTCAACTTGTTTTTTTGATAATAAAGCTACTCTCATTACTCATCTCATGGAATGATAGTTTGATCTATTGAACATTGTAGATACTAATATAAGCGAAGGGTTCTCACTTTGATGCAAATAATATGGACTGGACAATTGCTCAAATTCTTTCTCCATTAAGCATACAATTAAGAAATTAATGCTCTAATATCATGAAAGAAAAGAACTAGGCTACTATAATCTATATTAGAAACCTTAAGCTACTATTATAAAGTTCAGTGATTGAGCTACGAAAGAAGAAACAAGGAAGTAGGGAATTGAAGTATGTATAAGTATTTATAGGGCAACTTAGCTATAACAAAAATCTAGTAACTATTGTAACTAACAAAACTGTTTCCAACTATATCTAACTAAAACCTAAACTAACTATCTAACAAAATTAACAAAACTAACTACTGTATGTAAACTATTATTATGACTAACATGCTTTATTTACAAAGAACTAATTGTATAATTGTTACAATTAGTTGGCAAAATCAGAAAATATTAGACAGCTAGTTAAGCATTATTAGATAAATAGTTGGGAAATATTAGTTATTTAATATTAATTGCTAATACTAGCAATTAGTTAGAAAGTAAAGAGTTTAAGGGTACTATAAATAATCATTATTGTAGAAGAAATGCAAAATTCAATAATTAAATCAATAGTTTCATAAACTTCTTCAAGAAGTTATATTAGAGATAATTTTTTCTAGAATTGAATATGGAAGCACTTTGTAATATGTTTGTGACCTTGTAACAACAACAACAAAAATGGACACAATTTCTTGATGATAAATGAGTAACTATTCAAAATGAATGGTAATATTTATAAAAAAGAATGGATTAGATTGAAGTTTCAAATGATAAGAATCAAAATTTCAACAATTCAGCATTTCTATCTGACAAGTAAAAGGATTCCAAAGAGCATACTAGTGCCTTAATAGTAGAAAATAAAGAAGTATAAGAAGATAAGGTGATTAGAGAAGAAGCAGATTTGGAGGCATACTAGGAGGATAGACTAGTGGAGATTGAATGTAAAGATAATCAAGAATTAGAAGACTCGAGTACTCCAATGGACAATGTGTTAACATATGAGTATGAAAAACCAAAAGATCTTGATTTTATGAAACTCGACATTCACGTGAGTAGAGATGGTTGCCCATCATTTTGCAATAATATAGTATTTCATCATTCACATAAACATGTAACAAGTACTTTTCTGACAAACAAAAATTAAAATAAGTTAAAACCAATGTTATGAGAATTATTAATAACATAAAGTATAAAACATAGTTCAATGTCTAGTAATCAAACAACAATAATAATTTAACCTAAATAGTTCATTTGAGTCTTTAAACTAGTAACAAAATCTCTACATATTAGCTACTGTTCCATATCACAAAACTCATTAAGAATGAAAATGAAAACACTACACGTTGAAAAGATCATAAAAGCTGCATCACCATTTTCATAAATTTCATTGCTTATTTTCACTAATTAAGATGGAACTTTGCTTAGTTTAGCAACAAGATTCCTCAATCTGTTATAAAGCAGCTTAAAAGATGGCATATTTGGAATCAATATGTCTAATTACTAGAAATTTTCTCCATTTCAAATTCATCACGTGAATTTTCCCTCAATCAATTCCTTGCCGAGAAAAATCCTATGCCAACATCAAGAGGATCTACTACCAAAATGGAGCTTAAAAAATCCATATTTAATAAATAAATGCTCTCTACTACTCTAACCCATAATGAAGTTGTATTTTACATAATTCTCTACGTAATTTTTTCTAAAGCAAATTTTTGAAAGCCTGCAAATCTCTAAATCCTACTCTACCAAGGTATTTTTGGCATAGTTAAATCATTCCAATGTTTCCAATAAAGTTTCCTACTAAACGCCCTCCACTCCTAAAAAAAAAAAAAAAAAACAATGAAGATGCTCAAATTATTCATTTTCATATTATAATATTTGACTGCATATTCTACTATCATGTGAGGAAGACATTACTTGAAATTATACTAGTAATTATACACCTTAATTTACAATATTAAATAAACAAGCATAGCATCATCTAAGATTGAATTATATCTTTATAAATTTCATCTAATGTATATTATCATTGTGGGGTTTTGTTGTTCGAATGAGTGAATTGCTAAATTGGTCTAGCTTTTTTAGCTGTTAAATAAGCGTTTTAGCTTAAGTTAGCTAACTTTCATTATATTTATTAATGTGTTCAATACATGTCTATCAACATTTTAAAAAATTACATAATTATAAATTATATAAAAAATATTATAAAAACACTAATGCTGTATAACATCTTGAAAATACAAAATTAGCATTTGTATGTATGTATGTCCTATCTTTAAGTTGCAACATAGCATTAATATATCAAAAGTAATATTGTATCTTAAAGTTATGACATAAGTTTAAATATACTTTTAAGAATGTCATATTTTTAAGATATGATATAGTATTTATATTTTGATAATATTTTTTGTACATTTTATAAGAATGTAATTTTTTTGTAAATTTTGACAATAAACATGCAATTTTCTTATTTATTAATACTATAAAAGGTGTTTATAGATGTTTTTTGGTTAAGTTCCATAATAAGTAAATGCCATATCCCTATGCCTCATCTTATGTGAGTATGTATAGAAAATTTTGAGCTAAAACTAACATATGATTTCTACTAATCATCTCAAAGTACACTTGACCATGTAGGTATTATAGCTTGCAAAGTTCATCAAGTTCCAATGAACATCCATGTATCTAGCAAAACTTATCTAAGTAGAAAGTATGATATATGTAATTGAATTTCTCTTAATAGATATGATGTAACCTTCAATTTACGTGAATTTTTTAATAATCGTTTATAGTTTAAGAAATGTTAAAAAGCATTTAGGTTTTATAGTTTGCAAAATTCAAAAATTTCAATTAACACCCTATCTCTAGCATAAATTATCATAGAAAGTTCAATATATTGAATAGAATTTTGCTTGGTAAATAAACATCCACTATAAATAAAATTGTTAAAATTCTTTATAGAATGTTTAAGGTTATAAAAACTAGCCATTCAAGTCTTTTCAGGTGCCAAAGAAATCATATGGTGCTTTGAGTAATAATGATGAGCATTGCACCTTGAATGGTTCAAAATGAAAAGGGATAGAGTAAAGATAGGCAAGAAAGAAATATATAGTCTTAGTAGGCTTTTATTTTGCTATGAGAAGTGACAAGGAAATGTTTAACAAATCTAGTCTCCTATCTCTTTTGAGACTAGATGCTAGAAGAAGGACATAACTATTGGGAAATGGAGTTGAATTAGCAACATAATATCTTCAACATTGTAAACTACAGCAGTTAATAGATAATTTGAACATTACAACGTGAAAAATTTGAGATTTCCTTTATTAATATCAACAATAATCTTTTACATGAATGGAAAGCTAGTCCATTTTGTTCTTAGTCTTGTCCATTCCATCCAAAAGAGAGCTTGAAATGCAAGGCAATTTGCCACAATCATATTTAATAGAATCAACGATTCTTACTAACAAAAACTTATAAAACACAACATCCCTTAAGAATTTCATCCACTAGCTACATCCATCTTATTGAACCCATCCTGATAAGAAGGATGAGGTTATGATCTTGGTAGCCCACCACTTGTTCTTCTTCACATATCCTTTTATAATGTAGTCGATAAGTCTAGGAACAAGTTCTCCATTTTCACTAATTAAGTTTCTAATATGTTGTCTTAGGACCACCGTATCCTCTAAGGCTAAGCACCTACCTTGGTCTAGTTCTAATGTCATCAGATGCATGGCATCTCCTACAAATGTTGATAGGAATCCACTAATGACTATCTCTAAGCCGAAGCCGACCTGCTTGAAGTTGAGGTTGATCAACTCTTGTCGAGGTTAAATTGCTACCAGAATGCCGAGAGGGAGAAAAGGAGTCACTTGGCATCAAGTCTGTTGTAAACTAAAAAGTTGAGAGATCATACAGCCGAATCCTTAAGGCTATAAATCCACTCAGTACGACATGGAGAGATTAGTGCTCACTAACCATAGAACTCGATAACTGTAGGTTGACCTTTCAGGTATCTTAGCCAAGCATTTTAGGACTTCAAGGGTTCCTACCTAAACCCGAGCATCCAATTGCCAACCTCACCTAGTTTAGATCCTACTCCTTTTATGATAACTCAAATGACTGCATGCACTCTTTCTGTTAAACGCATAGTTTTATATTTTTGTAAATATTTTCTTTATTTTAATTATGGGCTCATTATTTAGATCTTAATGCCTTGAGCATTATTTATAGTTTTTCTACTAGGGTTTTAGGACTTGTTATAAATAACAATATTTGTAATTAGCAAAAAGATAGACAACACTAGAAGAAGAATATTCATAGTGTTTACACTTAAACTTTCCTTTTTCGAGTAAGGATACTTCAGAGCTCTTAGAGCTTGCCTTTTTTGAATTATTGAGTGTTGGTCAACTCTTTAATTCTCCCTGTGTTCTTATCAATCTTAACCTTAAGATTGTGGTAAACCTCTCATTTGAGCAAGCTAGTAAGTTACATCTAATCCTCATTTGAATCCCGAGTGATATTTAATGTTCGTGAGTTGTATTGAATCCCATTTCGAGCTCAATCCTTGATTGTGTTTGTGTCTTAGTACGTGACATCCATACACACTCATCGTCAAAATCCCATTTTCACTCTCTATTCCTTGTTCACATTCGAACCCAAATTTCCTCATCCTTGGTTCAAGGCCTACTGTATATTAATTGTTATATTTCCTATCCTTAAATTTTTCAATAGTAAGTACCATGGATGCCTTAGCATTAATGGTGCACAAGTTAATTCTAAAAGGTTTGCTTGTTTTACAATGTCAAGGAATGTTGGAGGGAAATCTTTAGCTAATTTTTCAATCACTTCACTTTGGATTGATTCTGGCTTACGTAGCATGTCCTTGCTTAAAATGAAAGCACACTTAAAAGTGTAAAATTATCATGAATGTTGACACGAACATCATCCATAATGACTGTTAAATCAACATATTTTAGTTGCAAATTTGATTGTTGGCAAAAAAAAAAAAAAAAAGAAAGAAAAAGAAAAGGAAAGAAAAGAAAACTATATAGTTTGATTTAGTGTAATAAGAAATGGTTTGAACTTGATTCAAATGGTCGATCGTACCAAAATTGAACTATATATAAGCTTAAGTTACCATAGATGGAGCATACCTGATGGATGATAGGTATTGTGATTATTATTCTTAGATTAGAAACAAAGGTTCAACTATAACTCATTATCTACCTTCACCAGTAAGCTTGAAAATTAGAAACCAGTAGACTTCATTGTCACCAAGAGGAACAAAACCACCCTTCTTTCCCTCACCAAAACACCGATGAATTTCTCAGTTGAGTCCATGACCATTTAGATAAAATGCTAATCTACATATTCCATATTGACCCGAATGGACAGTTGTAGCGAACCCTAGCCAATACCCAATTATTGCATGCACCTAATCACATCTTATCACAATCTACACTTGAATGAAGAAAAGTATAAGATTATTGAACTTCAATAAACTTGTTTACACAAAACATGAAAGTATTATTCTATGATGCTTTAAGCTAACTAAGAGTGTCAAGTTAACCTAATTTATGATGTATACAAGTTTTACAGAGAAAAAGTAGAAAGATACTCAAAGACGATGCATAAAACCCTTTATTTACAAGAGTCCTTATCAAAAGGAATAACCAAGATTATCTCGTTTTAATAGTTAAAAATCCAATACACTAACCAATATCATTAACACCTCTAGCTATCGTTTCCTACCACATCTACTAATATACATCAAAGCTAGATACTTAAAAATGTAAAACACCCTAGTGGATGTCGATCTTGGGGCATTGTTGATTGACACCATAGTAAAAGTTTTTGCTACGAGATAGAAGTAAAAGTTTTTGCTATGACAATTAGTAATGAATTTTGGCCATCAGCTATTAGTCACATGACTAGTGGATACTTTGCGAAAATCCTTGTGTGCTAATGGGTTTTCTTAAATAGTAAGAAAATTGTCTTGCCTCAACCTTGATGATAGTTCCATCTTTTAGTTCAAGAGAATAGCCAGTTGTGCCTTGTTCTTGTTCTTGAGCGATGGATTTTAGTTAAGAAGAAAACGAATGGAATTTGGAGCTAGTTCTTCTGCTATGGCCTCTAATAAGGCTCTTAGATTTATTATTTTCAACCTACCTTTATCTTGGCATTGTAATTATATTAGAAAGCAAAAACATTAAAAACACTATTTCAAGTAAGAAACAATTCATATCTTATTAGACATTTTCTTAAGAAAAGTAAATGAAGTTGAAACTAAGGGCTTTCCCCTTTGTTTACAGTAAAAAGAATACATAAGCTTACTTAATTTAGGGCTTTTGCACTTTTAGATGTGGAATTTGAAGATGACATTTGAAAGCAAGAAAAAGAGTAACATACCTATTGCTATTACCATAGTATGTCACTTCTTGAAAATGAATACAATAGGAAGCTTTAAAACAAGCAACAAGTTTTTGAAAATATTTGTACATTGGAATTTGGTTTAAAAGATGTTTTGGGTAAATTTCAAATAACTTTTTTAAAAGTGAGGCAACAGCAAGGCCTCCGAAGTAGCATAAGAGAAAGAACTTAGTAATTCTTTTATTGTTATGGAATATGCTTCAATTAGTTTTATTTGGGCACATACAGTCGATCCTACTAAACTATAGGTGCGTAAAGGAGAAAATGAGGTGACCTCAAGCTAACCAAGTTAAAAATCAACCAAACTAGGTAGAGCAGTTGATGTGAGCCAAAATATTTAAAAACATTAGTAATTTCTTACTTTAGTTTTCTTTTTATATTAGTTATTAGATATTTGGATTTCACTTAATAGTATAAATAGTCTTATAGTGGTCAAAATTGTAATTCTATCCATATGATTTTATAGATTTACGACTTTTAGAGGCTCTTCCGAGTTAACTTGATTGTAAAATTGTTTTTTTGTAGAAATTTACGTTTATAACTGATTTTACATGTTAAACTTGATAGAAATTTATATTTTTAACCATGTTTATCAATTATATATATATATATATATATATATATATAACTAGGCTTTTATTAGCCTATTGACTATTAGGATATTAATCATCTTTCTTATCTTATTCCGATTTTTTTCCTCTTTTTCTCTCCTTTAGTCTCTTATTTGATATTCATATCCTTCATTCATGTTTTAAATTTGATAAAAAAGTTTACAAGCAAAACTTTATATTTATGTTTATGCTATTAATAACCAAAAATGAGTTTAAACATTTGGTTCTCTTCAATTTATTTCTTTTTTAAAACAAAATAATGAACAAAATTTTTTTACTTTGTTTGTCTTCTTTCATGAATTGATAGATTAAGAGTTTTTTTTTCTTTTAATAGAAAAACTTAATTTCTTAATTTCTTTATTCATGTCATGTATTTCAAATATTTTATAACTCTTATAAGCATATTTATAGCTTTTTGAAAGTTATTTAATATAAGTTATAAAAACTTATATTTTTTACTTTTCAATTTTATGCTCCCATTTTACAGGTCCTCCATTAATTCTTTGTAGAAGCACGAATTTGATAACCTTAAATACTCTGGTATGTAATTGTAAAGTACACCATTTGCTCATTTTAGTGTAATTAAGAATTCGTTTGAATTTATTGTAAATGTTTTCCTTATCGCAAATATAAAAATTAAGGGACTACTACATATCCAATAGAGGGATTTTGATTTCATTCATGAAATTTCTAATTTTTCAAATTGATGAACTATATAGTAAGGCAGTGGGTCTAAGGTGGATTGATGAGTGGGACCATGAACTCAATAGGTCTTAACACCATCAACATAGAAAAATGAAAAATGAAAAAAAAAAAAGAATAAAATATAAAATAAAATTAAATATATACTATTGAAAAAAGGAGTATATATATATACTTTAAAAGTATGTCTTATACATACATATATATATATATACATTTACAATTTTACCTAAAGAATTCTTAATTACACTAAAATGAGCAAATGGTGTACTTTACAATTACATACCAGAGTATTTAAGGTTATCAAATTNATATATATATATATATATAAACTTTTACTTAAAGAAAAATCTCATTCTTAACACTATGTGATTATTATTATTATTTGAACTTGCATATAGTCTCCAGAATTTTTTGTTTAATATTTACTAATATTATAAGTTAAGTTAAATGCTATTGAGGTTTAAGTAGTATTTGGTTATAAGGATTGAATTGAGCAAAGAAAATTAGACAAGACAAATATAAAGAGGACTAAGTAGTATAAACTTATTGTATCATGTTTGGTTTGCACATTATTAGACACAAAATTTATATTAAAAATTAATTATTTATATTATAAAATAAATATTTTTTGTAGTATTTAATAAAAATGATATTCATTAACTTAATATTATAATATAGAGGGCTATTTTTGGAAATGTAAAATATTTTTTGTTTTTGTTTAGTGAATTTCATTTTTGTTCCAGGTGCATATAGGATAAAATTTTGGTATTTTATCTAGTTAATCAATTTAATTTTTGTCGAGATACCAAGAAAATTTATAAATCAAACATAGAAATTTTTTTTTTGTCTAGTCTAATATCACCAAAATTGTGCAACCAAATGCTACTTTAAGCTTGACTTCTAGGGCCTATCTAGATACACATATCTAATTATCTATTATAAATACTAGACAAGACTCCTAAGTAAAGAAATCCTTATTTCATTCTCTTACTTCTCTTATTGCTTTGTAATTTTACTTTTAGATAAAAGGGTTGACTTAGACATGATAGTGGTCATATTAAAGCACTAACCGATACCCTTATTTTTTGTGTTGCGTGTACTCTCGTACCAAAACAAAAATCAACAATTAATAATTGACACCTTATGTGAGAAAGGAGCGATCCATTCCTACGATTCTTGAGGATTTATCAAAATTTTTGTAGTAAATTTCTTCCCTTTATGAATTCTTCCCATCTGATTTATGGTAGTTTCTTTTTCTTATTTTCAAAACCAGATTCGGGTAAACATGCACATGATCCGCTAATTTATTTGGGCTTAAAGGATTGCTCTTTCCTTTAAATTTGCATTAATGTTTCTTTACCTCACATTTTGATGGCTGACAATGTGTTGATTCGAATACATGACTTCTTTAACATTTCTGTATGCCATAAAAGTGTGTAGGACCATCATGTAACCGCAATCGTCATCTGAATTTATACGTAATATGGAACCAAGCAGCTGTATTGGTCACATGAGGGAATTCAGAGCATTGGTTCTGTGATGCCATAAGGGGATAATTGGACTCGGGTGTTTACAACTTAAAGAGATCCTCTTGGAAGTTGTTTTATTCGCGGTTATTATGTTCCTTAAAACCTGTTCATGCTATGGAAATTTAAGACAACTGTCTTCAATAACCGCCGATTGGGTCGCAAAACTTGGTTTAAAGTTTGAATTTATACGGATAAATAATAAGATGTTCAAGGCTTTCTTTGAAATCTACGTGGGTTATTTTTGAAAATCAATGAGAAGAAGCCAAGGTTGGATTGTAACCGCATGGCAACCGCAGCGAGTAAATTGCGTGGATGGATAAATGACGGCCAAATTCTTGTACATGATGGATCCGCCTTGACGTGCCTTCAATCCTAGGCCGTGCAATTGAATTGTGAAGGCCATGCCAAGGAATTGGACTCCACCGGTCGTTGGCTAGCGGCAAAACAATTCAATGAGTCTAGATTCCATATGAACAGGTTAAAAGGCTTTATTGTGCAATCATTGTTCTACCGAAATGGCATAAAAGGTGTAACGGCGTATTATCCAATCAACATGAGTGCGGTAGTGTTCTGCACGATACTATATCGTATGTTACCATGGAGTCAGAAAACTATGCTTTATTTATGGAACTCTCTCGGTTGTTGTTTCATGGAACGCCTTAAGTTGTAGTGCCGAGGGCTGATCAAAAGAAGTCGAATAGCCTGTTACTGCAACACCACCCGAACTGTTCACTTTTGTACGGATTTGGATCAACTCCACTAACATGATAAGCAAGTCGAGTTTGTGACTCTCGCTCATGAAATCCGATCTCCATGCAGTTGCTTAGTAACAATAGCAAAGCAGCCGAAGCTCTTTACATAGCATCACACATGTTAAAATACAAGGAACGTGCCGATCCGAGCAAACAAAGAGAGCAATTCAATGAATCTGAAGCCACGCTGAGTCGCATTGAGCAACTTAAAGCAACTCCGTAAGTCGCAATCCATCCATATACCGAGCTGTCTTTACCGGCATAAACACTTTAAGGACAAAGCAGTGCATGACTTCTGGAGCAATTCAACAACACCAAAAGCCGAACTCTTTGTCCGACCTTGTGTTCACATTCGAATTGTTCGAGTTACCCGCTTGAACATGGACTCGAGCTTCCTCAAATAACAACAAAATTGGAACTCCGGATTATAGCTGCTGCCTATTGCGCAGCTTAAATTGCCAAGCTATACTTCCTGATCTCCGAGCTCCTTTTTGCCGAGCATCAACTATACCAGATAACAATTCTTCATCCTCTTCGAAAAGACTGACTAAAGCTTTGATTTGCATCACGGAGCCGAGTTGTTCATTCACAGCAACACTGCATCGAGCATTTAAAGTGGACAACCCAATGCCGAGCAACAAGCTGATCATGTACGGTTCCGAGCATTTGCAGCTTCTCCACATCTGTAAATTGGAAGCTGATCCACGCGTCTCAAGTAGCATGAAAAGAGGAAATAGTCATGTGATCGAAAGTGCTAAAAGTCACTAAAATTTCTGGTAAAGTTGTTTTTATAAACATAAACCCAACTCAAATCATCTTGCTGTCGGTTCTGATAAGGGGTATGTACTACTCATTGAGATGGAGGGGCCCACGGACAAACAAAGAATGATATGACCAACGTGGCGAGACCTTAATGGATTGACATGGTGGCATGACGCACGTAGAGGTCTAATATGATTGTACAAAGTTTTTATATCATGGGTATATTATAATTAAAAAATCAATATACAAATAATAATTAGTTACTAACATTTTTAGATTTTTAATTAATTAATTTACTATAAAATATAAATGATTATTAATATCTGATATTTTACAATCCATCAAAATCGTAAAGAATCGATATTCTTCATTAAATATTGAAACAAAGTAAAACAGCTTAATATTTTATAAGAGATACTATATTATATATAATCTTATCATATAAATATTTTCTACATGAATTGTTACTATATCAATTGTATATATTTCAATTAATTCTAACAATATGAAACCTATCTTCGATTTGCATTTCTACTCTCAAGATTATCCAACTCTCTAATTAAAGGGACTTGTAAAAGAAACTATAAGGAAATGAATAAATCACAGTTCAATGAATTTATTTCTTACCATTACCGTTCAAGCAAGTTATCAACCATTAGTAGCATACAAGTAAGTTATCTACATATGAAATGAATGTAAACAACATATTTATAGGAGTTTGGAACTATGAAAGATGTAAATTTACATTCTCTACACATCGATTATCCTCTGTACTTATTCATACAGAGTATCTCACCTTAACTGCATAAAGTTGCTTAGGAGCATCGTCCCTCCAAATGATACTTGACTATTACCTTAGTCGAGAAATAGCAATCAATAAAGGTAGACCCCAACTAAGGCCATCTACCGAACATATCCAAGGCCTTTCAGTACGCAAAGTGAGTCCTCTTTCTATCAAAATATATCCAAGGCTCTATGAGTACAAATATGTGAATTCTCTCACAACTAATTAGAGACATTATGCTAATTTTGCCTTAACAATAAAAATATCATTTATGGGCACTATGAGCTTATACATAAATCATACAAAACATATTTAAAGGTAGCACTCTCTATCAGTATACCAATTAGGTCATAGACATGCAGCAGATATAATTAGTTATTTTAGTCGAATAGTTATATTTACCAATTTAAAAAAGCGATCATACGGATGATAGCATACAAAGTAGATGATAGTATACAAAGTAATCGGTCATTCAATCAAATAATCAGTATCAACTAACAAGTAGTATACAAATAACTAAAAGCAAGTAGATAGTAGATTATAGGAATTCCCTCATTTGGGTTAATACTCACTCTCTAATCATTTGGGATTTTCATATCTCGATAAACAAGTACCTAAAAGATAATAAAACTTATAAGTATTTTGAAAAACTAGGTTCATTGATTAACTAAATATCTATCATTATTTGTTTAGTTTCTCACTATAACCTAAGTACAACATAAACATAATGTAACTTAAATCTTTCACCTATTTTTCTCAGTTTATCTTAAATTTTCAATCGCGTATAACTTTTTCGTTTTAACTCTCATTTTTATGAACCTATAGTCGATTTTTATCGTTTTCAAATGTATTTTCATGTAACGGTGTCCGTTTTGGATGCTGTAACTCACATTTTCCATTACGGTGTAAAAATTTACGAATTTTATTATTTTAGCCTAATTAACTATAAAATATTATTTCTAGCTTTTCTTTATATATTTATGAGTTAATTGCTATTTTTAAGGTTTAAGACTTATTTAATTCATTTTTATTATTTTAATAATTTTTTAATTAATTAATTATTTTATTATTATTTTTAATTATGAAGTTAATTAAATGTTGATGTGGCAACATAGGAAGGTTGCACGTATCATTTTCGAAATTTTTGCATATGTTGAATTTTTTTCTCATTTTGTATTTTTACATAAGATGTGTATAATTATATTTACTTTCTTCACTTATTTATGTACATACTTATGTATTTAAGTAATATATCCCTAATTGTACCATATGTTCTATATATATATATATATATATATATATATGTACCCAAGTCTTTTTATACCAAATATTTGTAGAATCAAATATAAAATGTATGTATACATGAATATAATTAAGTATTTATACATATGTGAACACATATCATAAGGAAATATTAATTTTATATATAATCCCATTACCTAACTCTATAATACATAAAAATTCCACAAAATACATGTATAGAAAAGAATACATATAAATGGTTATTACAAAATAATTATAATATACATACCACTTACCTATTTCTCTTAGTAATTTGATGTGTAATGGTTTGGAAAGCTTCTTCTTCTTAATTTACTTGATGTAATTGGAAATGGAAAGGAATTACCAAAAGAAAATAAGTAGGAAGTAGGAAAGGGGCTTTCGCGGTTTGAAAAAGGGAAGCTGTGCTTAGTTTTGAATTTGGATACTTAGAGGTTGGGAAAGAAAGACAAAAGTAGCAACCGTAAAGAAGAAAGGAGGTGAAAAATTCAAAAGTACAAAGTAAAAAAACACAAATGATTAAGATATAATATAATTCTTAAGTGATAAGGCCCTTATCTCATTCATTTAATGTCCACCATGTGTTTTTTATACACATGGGCTGCCGCTGCTGTTTACATCCAGTAAAAGAAACAAACACATGGAGGAAAAAAATAAGGAAGGGAAAAGGAAAGAAAAGAAGAAGGAAAAAGGGAAAAAATGAAATAACTAAAATCAAAATTCCAAATGTAACATTAGAAAATTATATGTTTAATAATAATAAAAGATAATATTTGAAATTTTATAAAAATTATTTATTATATTGTTATCCGTTACCTTAATAGTATTTAAGAGTTATTTTAACGCATTCGTTAATAATTTCATGCGATTATACATATTAATCGATAATTGTATTCAACTAGGATTTTATTACTATTAGGGTAAATTTATTCATATTATAAGTTTAAAGTTATAGTTTTAGAATTTTTATCAAGTTCGAGTTTAATTTGGGGTATTTACATAAACATAGGGTTTATAGTTTTCGTACACGATTAAGATTTTAATAGAAATTCTAGAGTTTTTTTTTTTTCATTGTTATTATGTTTAAATTTAAAATTTTAATTAGTTTTAAATTTATCAATTTTGTTAAGTTAGAGTAATTACCTATAATATTTAAATCGATTCGTTACCTAAAAAGCTAAATTTATAGGGTTTACACATGGTACTTAAGTGGGAATGGGAAACTCCATGGATAGTTTAGTATGATTGTTATTGCACATAATGGTATTGTTACTATATAAAGCTAGATCCAACAAGGAAGATGTCATTACTTAAATAAATTTGTTCCTAAAGGCTAAAAGTATCATAGTTAAACAAACTCGAACTTTGTTTTAGGGGTACTGGAATATGATCTATTTTATCATGGCATAACTTACACATATGCTAGTTTAGCAAGCGAGTGCTAAACTTCCTACTTATGGCCTAACAATAGTCTATGATGTCCACTCAAATGCACGAAGTTGCACTTATTAGAACGATTGAAATCAAGGTAGCAACGAGATTCTCACACAGTAAGTTGCAAACTCCTTTCAATCTAGCTCCACTTGAACAACCGTAGAAGCTTCAAGCATTGAAGTCCACTTTACAAACTCTTAAGCTTAGCTCTAAAAATAGCAACCATAGATTTTCATGCTAAGCCATGCTGGCCCGAGTAAGTTCTTACTGACCTGAACAAGCCTAAGGATACTTGTTGTAAATCCTAGCATAAGCTATGGGAAAGTTGGTCCATATCATTTACAAGAACCAATTCATATGTCTCACAATCCAAAGTGGGCTCACATAACCTTGGGAGCCCTACTTACTAGTCAACTTACATCAATAGAAGATGAGTAAAACTCCATTATCACTCTTTATGATTCGTTCATTATTTATTCTCTAAGATATGCTTTTTACGTTATGCCCCATGTTTATTAGTCACTAAAATCTACACTTGATTCATAGATTATATTCTAAGTTATATTTGTTTATATAGTGCTCTGTGATATGAACTTTGATAAGCTTGATAATAAAGAGTGTTGATTATTTGGTACTTATAATAATTAATCAAAACTTTAGTAGATTTATCTTTATCTCCTTTAGAGACAAGTATGAGAACTCAAAGACATATTGGGATTGAAGAAACACCCTCCTCTTTAAGCCCATGCAAGTATAATTTGCTAACGAACTACTCTCTAATAGCTCTAAACCCTCCATATTATAGGTGATGAGCAAATCATAAAAACGCTAATCCTTAAATCTTATATTTGACAGGCAATGAAAAAAAAATTCTTGGATCTCTAATTCCTAACATAAGATGACGAGATGTAAAGCCTTAAGCTTTTTTAAGGGTGACAGGTACAAAAGCTATGAGTCCTATGAAAGGATGACAAGCTATTTGAGGAAGCTCTAAATCATCCATTGATGACAAGCTTAATTATCTAAATCTAATAAATAGACGATGATATATTATAGACTTAATCACTCAAAATCTAATGAATAGACAACAAGCCACTTATAAGCCCTAAGCTATTGATTAGTAATGGATACAATGCTATGAGTTTAACTAGTAAATGACGAATAGATAAGTCAAAGTGTTATACATTAACGGACTAGATGCTAACTAGCTTATCTTATGGCTCTTCTTAGTATAGGTCATACTTAGCTTAGATGACCTGTATGCTTCCCTTGCCTTTGTAGGCCCACTAACTTATTCAGGCCTTTACCTCTTCAGACGCTCCAACTTCTTTAGACTCTCGCTTTTTCAAGTGTGCCAACATCTAAAAATGCTCTAACTACTCTTGACTTTCACCTGCTCAAGCCTTTTTTTCTTCAAGCATTCTAGCCTTTTCAAGCCCTAAATTACAAACTTTTACAAAGCTCCAACAAAATTGACCTCTTTGGATACTCTTTTTGCCGAACTTGCCATCAAAGAGAGTAGGGGGCAAATGTTAATAGTGTTTTTTAGTAAAATAGGCCAAATGCTTAAATCAGTAATATTGAGGTTTAAGCCCAACTCTTAAGACCCATTCGGATACACATATCTAGTTACCTACTATAAATACCAGATGAGACCGTTAGGTAAGGGGACCCCTATTTTATTCTCTCACTTTTCTCATTGCTCTACAATTCTACTTTCATAATAAGAATACTAACTTAGGTATTAGAGTGGTTATGCTAAAGTATCCTTTAGAGCCTCCTTTAGCCGTTTTTTGTCTTATAGATACTCATATACTGAAACAAAAATCAACGATCAACAAATGTAATTACACATAACATAAATAAGTGCACATCCTTAGCAAATATTTTATAAGATTGACTAAGGTAGCGTTTGTTGTACAATTTTTCTAATGCTAGATTAGATACAAAAATTTATCTCATATTTAGTTTATAACTTTGTTTGATAACTAGACAAAAAATTAAGCTGATGGACTAACCAAAAAGCTTGAACTTTATCTCATTTAACCATGGTACAAAAATAAAATTTATTAGACAAAAACAAAATTATTTTACATTTTTAAAAATATCCCTCCATATCATAATATTAAGTTAATTAATATTATTTTTATTAAATATTAAAAAATTTTATTTTATAATATGAATATTTAAGTTTTAATATAATTTTTTTTGTTTAGTACTATATAAACTAAATATAGTATAATAAATTTGTATTATTCAATCTTTTTTATACTTGTCATATCTAGTTCTCTATGTCTAGTCTATCTAGTCTTCTTTATACTTTATAATAGTTCCATCTACTTCAAGAACATAAACGGCTGTGCCTTGTTTTCTTCTAAGGCCTCTAATAGCACTCTTTTATGTATTATTGTTCGAAAAAAGATTTAATGGTATTAATATATCACGTGAATTGATGAGTGGAATATAAATATCAATAATATTTAAACACGTGATGATAAAGAAATCTACTTAAAAAAAAAGAAAAAGAAAGTACTATTGACTAGTCCACAAATCGAAATTTTACTAATACTTACATATCATTTATTAATTTTCGTAGCGTGTTAATATTATTAAAGCCTTTCTTATTATTGTTTTTACCACATCTTTATCTCTACATTAAAATATTGATTATTCATTAACAATAAAAAATCATGAAATCCAAACACTTTCATATATGAAATAACTTAGTGTCAATAATTAAGAGATTTTTCTAAGAACAATAAGTGAAGTTGAAATGGAGGGCTATCTCTTATGTTTGTTTACATAAATGAAACATATGTTAATGACTTTTAAGCATTTTATGGAGGAAAAAAAGAATGTGGAATTCAGTAAACCAACATAACTGTTGTTCTTTTTAGCATCATAAATCGCTTCCTAAATTTTTTTAGTCTTGATATCAGTTATGAATCCCCTTGGAAAAAAAAAAAAAACGATTATAGGTATCATTGAGCTTTTAATTTGGGGAAAACAAGTTTTTTAAATCCACAATGCAAAACCAGTACAAGATTTAAAAATTCAAACAAGAATGACAATAAACTCAAGCGACGTTGATTATAAATTTTAAGACAAGAAACTATGAATTCTAAAAATGTAACAGGGAAAAACAAACCAATCACTTCTAAAAAAAATTTGGAAATTACATCTGCTTTTCCACTTTTTTAATATCGGATAAGTTCACCACTATATAAATAATTGCTTATACATTGTGAACACATAAACCTCATATATGCCGAGGTAGCATAAGTGTACGATTAAAAGAATTAATAATAAAAGAGGTCGGATATAGAGACAAGCAGGAGGTTTGGCCAAACGCAGCCACTCTTAGAAGAGTGTGTTAGCTTATTCATCGTCCACTCTTGTGCCGGATATAAACAAGGCTAAGCGATCTGCTATCAAGAGCTTCAAAGAATGGTAATTGTAAACTTATAATAGTTCTTTTATTTATTTATTTATTTTATTCCTGCTACTAATTAATATTCTCGAGAAATAGATAATGATTTTGTGCTCTTTATATTGCTATCGGATTGTAATTGCAATGCTTTTATTTAAGAACAGGGCTAAGCCAGAGAACACAGACGACATACTACGACAGACGAAGTAGCAATTCAAAAGATTTACTTGGTAAATGGAGCATAAATGGGTACAGCTGGTAGGAAACGCCAAGTTCATCGAGGGCAATCCACGGATTAGTGGATAGACATAAGTCCGCGCCACTAGGTCTCGGCATGCTGGATCTCTCCAACACTAATGCCCTCGCCCCTACCTTCTTCAATGCTAGGGAGGTGTCCAAGTCGCCTCTGCCGCTCCAACTATCGCAACTTTGATCATGTTTTACAATTTCTAGTTGTACTCGTGTGCACGTATGCCTCACTAAGGCAAGATGGTCGTATGTTTCTTATGTCGTAGGAAGAAATAATTAAGTAAATAACATATCGAATGATCATATATCGAAAATAAAAAAAAAAAAACATATTAAAAAAATCAAATTAAAGTCTACAAAAATCATTAAACTTAGAGTAAAACAACTTTTAGGTTGTTAATTTCGAGGCAACCGGTGTTGGAGTGGAAAAACACAATGAGGCATTGATCATTGAACCGTTCTTTGCGTACACAATTGCAAAACAACTTCCCTTATGCTTGCACGAAAAAGGAATGGAAAAACACAATTAAGCATCTTTCGCCGATGGCTTTTACTTTTATGGCCCTTTTCTTAATTTCTTATTTATTTTTTTTCTTAAATTTCAGATGTGTGCCCTTATACTTGTTCCATATTTCATATTTCGAAATTGGACATTTATAGCTCAAATCTTTAAAGATGTATTTTTAGACCTTAACAATTTATTCTAGTCTTGATAGAATTTTAAAAAATAAAAATAAATATAAGACCAGCTACAACTAAAATAATCAAAAACTACTTTTTAGAAAGAAGAAATAGGAGTTCGTAATTCTGGTTTCTTCTTAATGTGAGGAACTAATAGAAAAATTATGAAGGTTTAGAAGTCTGAATATTTAATTTCTAGAGGGTTGAATACACATGAAGCTTACATGATGGATATAATTACAAGCTACACTCTTTTTATTGTGATGATATTTGATTTGTGCAAGTTATACTTGGAATCATATTGTTGATGCTAGTTAACCAAAGTCGTATAAATGAGAAAATTATTCAACTTGTGATCAGTTGAGTTTAAAATCAACCGAAGAAAGATAGAAACGAGAAACGATCGACGGAAGTTAAGGGATAATCAACCAACACATTACCAAGTTAGCTAACACTCGTGTATCTTGATATTCTATTGATATTGAGACTTATGTATAATCCTTTTTATAGTTTTATCTTACATCTTATTCATCGTTCTTTTGACATATAGTATTAAATAATCACTTGTGACAGTCTTCTGTATTTTGAATATTCTTATTATCTCTTTTTGTATCAACGAATTTAACATGCTTCTAAATATATATATATATATATATATATATATATATATTTCCCATGTCGATTTTTTCATATAAATTGATTATGCGATCTTCTCTTCTGTCTTTACTCATATATTTCCATGTTGCTTAGCTCCAATTTGTGTTGCGTTTCTGCAATATTAACATGTTAAACTGATAACATGACACTGACATTTCTGGATTGAATCATGGCATCGAAAAATTCAATATCACAAGTATGATGGTCACAACGGCAAGTGCAAATGGTTGCTATTGTTGTTTAATACAGTTTAAAGCAAGTGTTGGAATTGAAACCGTAATAAAAAAAAAAAATGCGGTTTGAAGCGTGGACGTTTAAATCCATAATTAAGGGTGTTGTTGTTCGTAAGTTTTATTTGGTAATTCTTGCTGATGGCTTTCACTTTTAGGCTGTGTTCGAAAATCTTTTTTCTAATTTTTTTTTTTTTTAACATTTGTAAATATCTCTATATTTAAATAATTGTTTAGGAATCCTACATGACCATTTTGGCTGCAACAAAATAATTTTGATAAAATTAAAATGAAAACATTCGGTGTAACAAAATGTTTGAGCTAAAAAGCTAAAAAGTAAAATAACTTTTTCTTTAATCTAATTTTATGCAATTATATCAATTTTAATTTTTTTTTTTTTATCTTTCTTCTGTTACCTTCATTAAGGTAAAATGCCATGAAGGGCAATCAAAGTGATTTTTTGAGAATTTAAAAGTCCAAATCTTCAATTTCGAAGATGGAGAAGTTAAGCGCATATAAATAAAAAACGAATAGATATATTCATAGTTAATACACTTCTTTCTCTATGATGATATTCGACGCTAAGGCTTTATAATTGAACATCTATAGCCGATCCTATTCAAGTATGGGAGGGTCAGAGGAAAATGAGACAAAGTCTGGCCAATCAAGTTGAAAATCAACCAAACTAGGCACAAAGTTGACTAGAGGATAGTACCTACACTACACTGTCTGACTAGTGGTAAATAGTAGTAATAAATAGACATTTTCGTCACTTTTTAAACACTATACTCCTTTGAGTAAAGATTCAATATGTTTCATCTTGTTAAGAGATGAATAGATGTATTGCTGATTACTATTAGTTGGTAAAATGTTTTTAAAAAAAATAATTCTAAACATCGCTTTCTCAAAAAAAAAAAAAAAAAAAGCTAAAAGGTAAAATGACACACAAACCTCCTGCTATTTTCAAAAGAGATTTTGACGAATTATTCAAAGCTAGTCGTAAAGTAAAATGCACGATTAAGTAGTCCAAGAAGCAAAGATTTAGAAATGATATGTTAAATTTGAGCTTATTAGAGTAGCAACCAATAAATAAATATAATTATTACAACATAAAAAAATTTGAGATCTCCTTTTTTAAACTACAGTACCTATGCATCATCAAGACATCAACGATATGAATCAAACAAAATCTAGTCCCTTTTGTTATTATTCTTGTCCATTGTATCATGCAAAATGCAAGGCAACTTGCCACAATCATATTTAACTGCATCAATAGTTCTTGCCAGCAAGAATTTATAAAACACAACATCCCTTAAGAATTTCATCCACCAGCTAGATGTATCATGTCGCACCCATCCTGACAAAAATGACGCCATTATGATCATAGCAGCCCCCCACTTCTTCTCCTTCACATATGCTTCTATAGTAGGGCCGATTAGCTTAGGAATCAGTTCTCTATTTTGATTGATTGAATTTCCATTATGTTGTCCAAGGACCACCGCGTCCTCGAGGGCTAAGCACCCGCCTTAGCCTAGGTCCGGCGTCATCAGATGCATGGCATCTCCAGCAACTATAACATTTCCTGCCCTTAGGTTTTTCAATATTAAATCCCATGGATATCTTAGCATCAATGGAGCACATGTTAATTCTAAAAGATTTGCATGTTTTACAATGTCAAGGTACATAGGAGGGAAATCTTTAGTTAAGTTTTGGATCACTTCTCTTTGGATTAATTCCGGATCACTTGGCACGTTCTTACGTAAAATGAAAGAGCATTTAAGCACAAAAATTAGTATGAACCAAAAAAAGCATTAGTTGTGATAATTGTTTTCAAAGCATTTTTTTTTTCCTTTTGCCAAACGAGTGTATATAGTATTGTCAAACACAAATTAACTCGTATAGTCTAATCCAGTTCGACCTAACTCAACTATAAAACCAATTGATCCAATTCGATTTAACACCGATCAAACTTGGTTCATTCTTTTAACCCTTGACCCTCTTACATATTCAAATTAATCATACAAATCAAGTTTAATAACACTAATATATACATAGGAATTTTTATGATGAAATGAAGTTTTAAGGTTTTTTCATTATTTACCTTCACCACTAAACTTGAAAACCAAGAATCGGTAAACTTCTTTGTAACTGAGAGGAATAAAACTACCCGTTTTTCCCTCATCAACAAATTGGCTAAATTCATGCTTGAATCCATGATTGTTTAGGGAAAATGCCAATCTACGAATTCCATATTGACCTAAATGGATGGGTATGGCAAGCCCTAATTAACGTGCAATTACAGAGCGTGCTCCATCACATCCTATCACGACCTATATGTAAATGTAAGATGTGAGATAAATAAACTTCTATTACATATACATGTGTGTATATATAATAACATGGTTGTCATTGGACTGACTATCCTAGCTATATAATATTTTTTAAAATCTGAGCTCAAGCTTGAAGTAAGCATTGAAATTTTGGTATGAGCTTAATATTGTATGTTTTGACTTGACTTGCTTACAATCCAAGCAATGTACTTCTTAGTTTATGCAAGAATTCTTCCTATATTAACAAATTTTTTGAAAACTAAGTAGAAATGGCAATGCCTTAGCCTTGATGATAGTTCCATCTTCCAGTTCAAGAACATGGATGGTTATGCCTTACTCTTGGTCTTGGATAATGGATTTTAGTTTAGAAGAGAAACAAATGGAATTTGGAGGTAGCTTTTATGCCAGTGCCTCTAATAGGGCTCTTTGATGTAATGTTCTCAATCTACCTTTATCTCTGCATAAACATGTAGATATTTATGAGAAAGCAAAATTCATAGACAATTTAAAATATGCAATAATTTAGGTCCTATGAGGATGAAATTTCACTAAGAAAAATTAAATAAGGGTTATCTCTCATGCTTGTGTGTAATAAATGAAACACATGTTTTGAGTAAAGCTTGCAATTTGTGTTAATGGATTATATCTCCTATCCCTATTTTGTATTATTAGCATTAAAAACACGTGAAATTGAGTAGACATCCCAAATAATAAAGTTACAATATAATCGCATTTATTTATGTTATATTCATGTCTTTATGTTGTGTTTTGTCTTTTCTTTTCTTAATCATGTACATAATCTTATCATATCGCGTCTTATCTAGCTAAAGGAGTGCTCCACCCATTTTACCTTGACTCGTTAGCTCATAAGAATACAACCAAACTTCTTTTAGTCTTTCGACCAGCCTTTAGAGTGCTACCCCTCTTTTCACCAAATCTTCAGTGGAGTTGCCAAGCTGTTGAGCTTGGATTTTCACCCTTCCAATTCTTTTATAAAATTAGGTCTTTTTTAAGCTAATCAGTACTAAACCTTTATCCATCTAATACCAACCCTCAACTAAAGTTTAAAGAAAACCATTTTTTCAATTTAAAAAGTAGTTGGAATTGCCATCCGATTGAGGTCGGGAAAAAAAGGGGATTAAGTTATAATCAATTAGATGGATTGGTTATAACTTAGCTACTAATCTATCGATTAAAACTAATATTTTGTAAAACGGTTTTTTGTTTGAAAGCTAGAGATTTAGGTTCGGAGATTAAGAATTTTTAATCCTTGTAAGTACCATCAACTTTTCAAAATTTGAAATAAACTTAAAAATCATCTTTTAATTTTGAAAGATAAGACTTAATTTAATTACTCTAATTGGATAAAAAAAAAAAACAATCTAAACTAAAGAAAAAGGGAAATTAGGTTTTTTTCATTTTTTACCATCACCCTGTATGTGCTTATATACTCGCTATTCGAGATTAAACATGTATAATTCTTTTAATAAAAACTTTAGTGGGTTACATTGATTTTAATTTTGGAAACATGTCGAATTTACGTTTTTTAATTCAATTTGGTTTATTTGATGAAATTTCTAAAAAAAAAAATATAAAGTCCTAAATTGAAATTTTCATTATTGGAAAAATCTAAAAAGAGGCCTTAATTTGAAAAATGGTTGATTTAATTATATATATATATATTTTTTTAAATCAATTTTTCTAAGTGATGTGATAAAAACAAATATGTACTCTTATTTTATTTTCCCTCTTATTTATTTATTTTTTCTTTATCTTATTTCATCACTTAATTTATTTATTCCTTATTATATCTTATTTGTTTTTATTGAACTAATGAAATAAAATTACTTTCTTTTTCTTTTACTTCTTCTTCTTCTTTTTCTTTTCTTTCTTTTTCTTTTCATTTTTTCTTTCTTGATTACATTTACATTATAAGCAAGTGAATAAATAAAATAAAAAACAATCCAAAAAAGAATTGGACCAAGATGGACTTTTGGAAGCGCAGGTCGAGTCGGATGTGGGTCGATTCAAGGTGCTAGATTGGGCCATGGGTTAAATCTTCG
>JAMXBB010000009.1:97367139-97492965 GCA_024138015.1 Lumnitzera littorea | reverse complement strand
GGGGTTTAAGGACGCAGGGAGAGTAGCCGTAGGCTTAATGCGTGGCTAAGGTGATCGGTGGTGGTGATTTAAGACGGGGTGGTTTGTTACGATTAGGGCTAGGTGGTGGCTTATTTAGTTGAGTAGCTAGGGGATACGGCTGTTAAACATATATAATTCTTTTAATGAAAACTTTAATGGGTTACATTGATTTTAATTTTGAAAACATGTCGAATTTACGTTTTTTAATTCAATTTGGTTTATTAGAGGAAATTTCTAAAAAAGAAAAAATGAAAGTCCTAAATTGAAATTTTCATTATTGGAAAAATCTAAAAAGAGGCCTTAATTTGAAAAATGGTTGATTTCATTATATATATATATATATATATATATTTTAAATCATTTTTTCTAAGTGATGTGATAAAAACAAATATTTATTCTTATTTGATTTTCCCTCTTATTTATTTATTTTTTCTTTATCTTATTTCATCACTTAATATATTTATTACTTATTATATCTTATTTATTTTTATTGAACTAATGAAATAAAATTACTTTCTTTTTCTTTTTCTTCTTCTTTTTTTTCTTTTTTTTTTTCTTTTCTTTCTTTTTCTTTTCATTTTTTCTTTCTTGATTACATTTACATTATAAGCAAGTAAATAAATAAAATAAAAAACAATCCAAAAAGGAATTGGACCAGGATGGACCTTTGGAAGCACGAGTTGAGTCGGATGCGAGTCGATTTAAGTTGTTGGATTGGGCCACGAGTTAAATCTTCGAGTCGGGTTGAATCTTGGGTTCCTCTTCAACAGTAGCAGCAAGGCATGATTCAACTTAATCTAACCACTAAATCGAAGGGGAAAAGGAGTTTTTGTGTATTTCCAATTAGGATTAAGGAGGGTAGAGAGGTTGCCTTGGTGTTTGGGGGTAGTTTGGGTGGTGTTGGTGAATGGTAGTCAACGATAGTGTTGTGGGGGGTTGGAGTTGAAAGGGGAATGTGGTGTGGGGTTTAAAGACGCAGGGAGAGTGACCGTAGGCTTAATTCGAAGCTAAGGTGATCAGTGATAGTGATTCAAGAGGGGGTGGTTTGTTGCGATTAGGGCTAGGTAGTGGCTTGTTTGGTTGAGTAGCTAGGGGATACGGCAGTGGCAGAGGGTGGTTGGGTTAGGGAGCTAATAGAGTGAGGTTCATGGCTGTGGTGGTAGTTGAGCTCAAGTTTGGCTAGAGAGAGGAACCCAAAGAGAGAGAGATTGGTAAAGAGAAAAAGAGAATAGTGAGAGAGAGAGAGAGAGCTTAGGAGTTGAATCTAAAGCTCGAGAATCATTGTGTCTATCTGTGTGAGCTCCTTCAACACCATTTTATACTCGAATCAATCTTAGAAACAAAGGAAAGTTAGAATCGGATTTAATGAAGAATGTTCAAAAACTTAGTTTTTTCTGATTTTTTGAGCTCAAATTAAATTCATTTTTTACCGAACTTGGATGCTAAATGGCTCGATTCATAGTAGGCTATATCTAGCTTGTAATTTCGCCATTGACTTGGCGAAATTGCAACAAGAAAGGGTCCAAAAATCGTATTGAAGTAGGCTGTCCAAAGAGGAAAGCGCTTGAAATCTAGGGAAAATGAAGGAAGGAGGAGGAAAGAGAAGGGAAAGATAGGGAAATAGAGAGAAAAAAGAAAGAAAGGGAGGGAAAAAAAAGGGCTGACGTAGTGTTGATGTAGCACTCATTAGCCGTACCAATAACCTCGACGTGCCACGTGTCATTCATGATACGTGGCAGTTGACGTGGCATGCTACGTAGTTGACACATGGCGCCACGTCAACATGTTGTCTAATCCCGTCTTACTATGTATTAGGACATGTGGCACAATTAGATCTTGACACATGGTAATCTCTAATGTAATTGAAAACAAAAATAAGAAAAAGATCTTCTTGCCTTTGCCAAGCTTCGAACCCAAAATCTTATGCTCAATGCTAATGTTATGTCCATATGCTTAACTGTCAAGTTGTTGGCCTCTACTTTGTCTATATATGCAATGAACTCAGTCAACCTAGGCTAGATTTAAATTTAAGCTCAAATTCAACGGGCTAACTTCTAAACCAAAATTAAAATTAAAAATCTTTCTTAATAACATGCTATTTTCTAAAATCTTTATTTTAATTTTTCTATTTTATGTAAATTTTCAATTTTCTAAATTTTTAAACTTCATTTTCTAACTTTTTATCATTTTAGGGTTTCTTTCTGAAATTTCTTATTTTTTTTTGAGCTTTTTCTTATTTTTGAAAATTTTTGTACTTTTCTATAATCCTTATTTTTTCTAAATTTCTTCATTTTTTGAGTTTTCCTTAATTTTCTATTTTTTTAAAATTTTTTTCTAATTTAGAACCCAAAACCTAATTTGAAAAATAAAAAGAGGTAAAAATTAGGTGTCTACAACTGCCCCTCTTTATGGTGAAATTTGAGCAAAACTTTACCACAAAAATAAAACAGATACCATTTTTGCCCCTAAGATGACTAAATAGCTATGTTAAAATCAATTTGGATGAAGAAATGAAACCTAATTGTGCTTCTCTAGACTTACTAACCTAAGTGAAAGTGTCTCTAAGAGACAAACGATCTTATGCTGGAATTGATCCAAAACTAAGTTGTGCCTTACTAGGCTCGCTAACCTAAATGGGAACGTCTCTAAGGGACAAACGATCTTAAACTGCGATCGATCTAAAATATGGTCATGCTTTACTAGGTTCACTAACCTAAGTAGGAGCATCTCTCGGGGAGTAGTAACCCCAAAATGAGATCTATCTGAAACCTAGTTATGCCTCACTAGGCTCACAAACTTAGGTAGGAGCGTCTTTTGGAGACTAGCAACTTTAAAATGGGATCAATCTGAAATCTGGTTATGTCTCACTAGGCTTATTAATCTAGGTAGGAGCGTCTTTCGAGAATTAGCAACCTTAAAATGGGATTGATCTAAAACTTAGTTGTGTCTCACTAGGCTCACTAACTTAGGTAAGAGAGTCTCTCGGAAACTAGCAATCCTAAAATGGACTTAATGTGGTATTTTAAGGAACTGACATAGAGAAGTACCCCCGTAGAACTTGGTGATCAGAGGGAAATGTCGTATGGGCTTACCTGAAGGAGATTTGGGGAACAGAGGGGCCCTATGGATTAGAAGGATGAACCGAGTTAAGATCATGTCTTCGAAGGTTGGATAAATACTAAATGCAAAAAGTGAATGCCTTATGGGTTGGTTAAAAAAGATTGTTGGAAGTAAAAAATAAAAAAATGGCCTAAATGCAAGTGCAAGATTCAAAAACCGGTGTGCTAACATTGCGTGGAAATACTTACCTAGTCTTTGTCGATAACACCTAAACTGTCAAACCTTTTTGAAAGACCCCATCAGAAATTACTAACTCATGTTTTAGTCCCTTGTTATCAACTCGGATGTTCTTGATATACAACGTTCGAGACTTTGTTGGTTCTTTTGTAGAAGTCATGGAAATTAACTCAATACAGAAAAACCACCTACTGTTTTTGTCTCTTTGGAACTTTTATGAACTAAAAGCCATATTCTCATCTATCGTGATTACTTACTCGAGTTTCGCATTCCCCTTAAAAACAGACAATAAAACTCTCCATCAATAGGGTTTAATCTATAATAAAGTGTTTTAAAGAATTTTGTTAATTACCAATATTCTAGATCTCATTCCTTAACTCCTCTCGTGTTTGTAATGTATGGGTTCGATTACATAGAGTAAAGGGAATTGGATCTTTCCATGGAGAGGGTGATTATTCTAACGATAACAACGATTAAGGATATCAAATTTACTTATAGATAATGAAAATTAGACTACAATGACGTTCAATATTAAAAATGTAAAGGATTTTGCGTAAGAAACAACATGCAATTCGTTCTTTATCTCCAGGTTGCCTACATGGATTAGTTGGATCAAATTAGTCGACGTGCTTGGCAGGCTAATACCTCATGTGACTAGAGATAACTTGTAAATGGAGTGTGAACAAATTTCAATTAAATCAGCTCAACTAAATGATGATTTTTGGTGTCCACAAGTTATAATAGTTTAGTCTATTGTTCTGTACTGGATAGTTCAGTCCATCATTTGACTGTTGCAATGAATTTAATGTAAAAATTATGGACCTAACCGTCAGATGATGCTGATGAAATGGATGATCCCATTGATGGGATAGTAGAAATCCCAATCTGACCAATTTTTCTTATAATTTTGTCTGGAAACGTTGAAATTGGATAACTTAACTCCAGATTTATTAACAAAACTTGGAAAATACAACTTAACCAAGGGAGGGGAAATGGAAAAAAAAGGGAGAAACGGTTTACTTTAGTCATAATCTCGGTTCGAGGATTTGTAGGACTGCCTTTAGATAGAGTATTGTCGGTGGAGTAAACCCAGAGCTTATGAATCCCATTGATGAAGCTGTAACGTGCACTTACGGGCAAATCATAGGGCTTCTGGATGTGGAAGTTGGTCTCGTTTAGGGGAAGGTCAATGAAACCATGTGTTGGATCCACCGGCCATCCACTTGCTAAAGTTAAAAATAATAGAAGAGGAAAATAAATATTACAAAGGCATACAAGAAAGAGGGAAGTATTCACACTCATACTTTCTCTTGGACCTAAAGAAAGACTTTGAAATTTTTATTTTGAGTAATAAGTTATTTCTTCTCTTTTCTCGATCTTATAGGCTCGAGATTATTGATTAATTATAGCTTTTTCTATAATAAAAAATTAATCGTAATTATAATTATTATTAACAAATTATGATGTGACGTGGAACTATTTTTTCATATAGAAAATAATTCTTATATTATTATATGCAAATATTCATCATATTTTTTTTATTTGAATCTATCTAGCTTTCTTGTAAGAAATTATCACGTGTTAAAACTTAATTAAATCCTTTTATATTTAGTTTTTATAGGTCCAGCTACATCATTCTATGTAATATGAGTATGATTGACCAACTTGGGATTGGTTGCAAAGTGCCAACGATCGAAATTAATGGTCTCTGAAATTGAGTAACAAGGTTAAAAGAGCATGAAATTAATCGTTAAAAGTTTGAAATTTCCTTAGAAAATATATTTCCCATATAATATCTTGGTAAAAAATAAATGGACTTGAAGCATAACGTATAGGACTTTCATCATACAAGTTATTTCAGAAATAAGAATATATACGATTACTATTTTCAAATTGACCAGTAATGTACACTTGGCCAAAAACTTAAAAAGAAAAAACAAAAAAAGAGTAATGTACTTACAGTGATGCGAATTCAGTACGAGGACTAGTGTGGCTTGTTAGGGTGTGAGGTTTATCGGTCGAGAACACCCACAGCTTGTGGATTCCTTGACGGTAGCAATATCGATCGTTTAGGAGCAAATCGTAGGGTCTTTGCACCACCAAATTGGGCTGGTTCAGTGGTACCGCAACAAAACCTTGGGTTGGATCATTGGATCCCCATGCACATACAAACCTAGAGAACAACCCGACTTTGGCCGAGCTTAGAAGCAAAAATGAGTCCACATTAGCAGAACATATGCTTTTGCTTCCTTCGTGTGGAATGTGGATGTCGGTTTTTCTTGGGAGATTGCTGTAATATAAGCTTGGACTCACTGTGGCATAATAGAAAATAATGTGCCTTTTTTTTTTTTTTATTTCAAAAGAGGATTGTTTTGGTCGCATTCCATTACAGCAATGAGGTAGGCATCTGTGCTTGAAGTAATTATATTTGGAGGCCGGCCATGCGGAGTAAACAAGCAGAATTTTATATGCTGATATGAATCAGTCACACCTAATACCAATCGTGTACAGGTTACTACTTGGGTGTCAATGTTTCCTTGATTTTGTAAAATAAGCATGGTGTAAAAACACTAGCCCATAATATGTGGTTTCATTTGCTTAGTAGATGAACAAGGTGTTCTCAAGGATCCTCATTGGCTAGATGATAAGTTTGTTTTTAATGAGATGGATAAATTCAGAGGATTGTGTGAATTTCTTTTCCTCGGTAGTTAAAGAGGTGGTAAAATGAATATACTAGCTACACATCAGTTTGCCAATTCTATAACTAGATTAAAAGATTAACAAACCAAAACCCTTATCTTTAATCCACATTTAAACGCAAAAACCAAGACAAGAACCAAAATCCCAATATCAAAGCATGTCTTCTTCAACTATAGTCTCAAACATATCCACCTTCTCTTCAAATCAAAACATAGAACTGTAATTTTAATGCCATTGTTGTGAGAAAAATGATAGATATGAAGGCTTCTTCTTTTTCCTCTTTAACTATGAGTTGAGTAAACAATGTGTAGAAATGGTGGATTGAGTAATTAGTAAATGAGAGCTGCCGTGTCGGTGATAGTTTTTTGAAGAAACATAGTGGTGGTGTTTATCCTGAAATGCAAAGAGATAGAGAGATCTAAAAGAAAGATTTTAGTAAATTTTTAACTTTTATTACATTTTGGATTAATTCCTTAGTTGTTTAAATTTTCTAAATATTAAATAATAATTATTTAAATAAAAATATGCAAGTTGTAGTAAGCTAACTGTTAGGATCTTTTTGAATAAATGTGGATACATAACGATTTGCCGAATATGTTTTGTCATCCAACATTAGTTAATGGTGTTAGTTTTGGTAGTAAGAGCGACATGTGAAAATTCAATTGGGTACCGAAATTACTATGGAAAAAGTTTTGATACTTAATGGAAAAATCACCTAAATTTTGGATACTAAATTTGATATTGTCTCTAAAGCGTTTACCTCAATTAAATGCTATCTCCTCTAATGAAACCAAGTCTAGGAGTGAATTGAATCTTGTATAAATATAACCCATAACAATGAGATGAGCAACATTTTTAGAGAGAGTAAAAAAATTGATTAGTGAGATAAGATAGAAAATAAAGACAGGACTAGAAACAATGTGTGAATAAAATAAAAATCATAATTATGAAATCTATATTGAAGAAATGAGTTGAGATCATGGAATCCAAATTACTTCTTCATATGGATGTGTGGGTCTTAGAGAGAGAATGCTTGGGCATGAGAGTGTTTTAAATGTTTTTTTACTACATCAAAGCAAGCAAGAAGAAGAGTTATCTATGTTGTAACATAACCTAATTATAGCTTGGAGCTACGATTTTATTAGAAAAGCACCAGTGTTTCAATTATGCAATAAAAGCGCATTTTGAGTGTGTGCTTAACTAAAACGCATGTAAGACCTACTATCTGTAAAGCACTAGTAGAACCTGTGCTTTTTGAATAAATCTCTATTAGTTAAGACACTAAGCAAAATCGAGCTTATAGTTGCAATTTTGCAGCAGTATTTGCCAAAATATAATTTGACCTAAAGTGTTTTCTGTTAAGAAAATTTGTAAATAAGGGGTATTTTGACCCAATTTTCAACATCTCCCGTTATGTGTTAGCAAAAGTGACTTCCATGTGTGCACATCTATTTAGTATATGCCCTAGTCTATGGCATAGTGAATACCATAAAGTGTCACAAATCCCCCACATATTAGGCAATTTAGGACTTGCTCTAGCCTAGAGACCATTCATGATCTCAATAGTGGAGACATTAAAGCAACCATTAAACTGTATAGCGTTTATAATAACATTCTTGTCCATTTTCATACTTTACTTGATCATATCTCAACATATAAAGGTACATCAGAACAACATCCAAAGTAATTATACCAATTAGCACTAGCTTTATAAACAATATATTTTTCATATAAAGTTAGGCCATGTTCATGGTTGATTAAGGTGTATGTAAAGCACATAGCAATTTCCTGTTTTTCTACCTTTTTATGCCTAAAAGATATATATTTTACACAAAGTTAGGCTTTGAGACTTCTAACTATAAAGATATGTTGCTGATATAAGATTGAGAGAAAGTATTGTAAATAAAGAGAATGTAATCATGTTAAATTTATATGTTGTATTTTCTTTATCGTTTATTTATTGATCTCTTTTTATCATCTTTTATGTGATATAATAACGATAAAATTATATTATAGTCTCAGAAAGGTCCTAATAGTCGCATATGTTAAAAAAAAAAAAGAAAAGAAAAGAAAAAGGGGGTCTAGAGCAAAGGTGGATGGTCGTGATGTTGCGAGGCAAAGGTTAGTAGGTCAAGGTTGGAGCAACAGTAGCTAAAGATTGGACCTAAGGCGGCACAATGGCTTGAGCCTACCGTTGGCATATCAGGACCTTAGTTGTTGGCATTTACTATAAAGTGGTAGCACTATCACAAGATTAGAATTTAAGTTTTATGATCTATACACCGTGAGTGAAGTACGACATTGAAAAAAATTGACAAAGACATTGATTTGTTAATGATAAATAGAATTTAAGTATAATCAAACTTGATGATGGTCAATAAAAAACCTACAGAGTTAAGTGTTAATTTTATGCAAGAGATCCTAGCTAAGAACACGATAGATTTGGTGTGTTGCCATGTATCTCCAACTCGTGGGTTTTAGAGACAAGCTATAAACGTGAAAAATTACAATATAGTGGAGATTTAGAACCAATGCAATAGTGGATGGTTTAATTGTTAGATATCGGCTGCATATCCTGTGGCCATGGTTATTCAAGAAGGGATTCATCTTTTAATATAAGAATAAGAGTCATGTAGGATGAGATGGATTTCAAATATGGCTAATTGTTTGCTTTTGCACATACACCTCACAACTTTGTTTTTTATTTGTTTGTTTCGTAGGATGCCTTTCATTGTAGAAGTGATTCCTATTAAGCAAACTTAACGTCAAAATTCTAATGAATTTCAAGTTATTATATTAAAAGGCTCCTCAATAGTTAGAATTCTATTACAATAGTTGAAGAGTATTATATTATCTATCCATTAAATTCATATTTGTTGATTTGGAGGAATTTTCACAATATTCCTTTTACTTTATTGGTCATACTAATATATTCTTTTTTACTATTAAATTCATTTTGGTATCACACAAATATTGTTTGGTTCTTTTTCACTTCTAAAACCTAAGTGAGGCAAGTCATCGGTAGTAACATATTAGGTGACAGTTTATTTCATCCATATACGGAATCAATTCTATTCTAATCCAATAATTCTACCCTCATAACTCATTGATCCATCTTAAAGCGGCCGCCCATTCTGAAATTCGGCGCGGTTTTTGAGTTCCAAGATTTTGTAATTGAGTCATACTTTTCTATACCAGCAACATGGGAATGGGAATCTAGGTAAATCTAACATCCTTTTATTAAAATTGTAATTTGTAGGATAATTCATATATTTTACTTTCTATATTTTGAAGATTTCTATATTCTCATCTATGATTGTAGAATCACAATTTTACCAAGAATATGAACATACAAAATTGATATAATCATATAAAATTATATTAAAACGGTAAAATTATAAGCTTGTTATATCATACATCAAAATTTATAATTCTATCAAAAATTTGTATTTAAACAATTTTACATTTTCCATTGATGGACCAATTCCTTGTAACTGCATTTTCTACATTGAACAACTGTATAACCGACAACGTTACAACCTATTCCATATATTTGGTAAAATTTAAGTTTGCTCCTGTTGATAGGTATTTTTCGATAATTATTATGTGGCCTTATAACTATCGATCCAATACTTAAGCCCAGTCCAACAATCCAGTCTGGGTATAATTTCCATTGACTCACTGTAAATATCAAGCAAGATTTCTAAGTAAGGGGGCTTCTTCCATTCTCTTATTTTTCTTAACTACTCGACATTTCTCTCTACATGACAAAAGAACTAACTTAAGCATCGAAATGGCTACACCAAAGTACCCTCTGATGCCCTTCGAAGCCATTTTCATGTTTTGTAGGTATTCACACATTGGGATGAAAATCAATCATTAATAATTGGCGCCATCTATAAGAAACGAGATGATTCTTATCATATTTCTCAAGTGAAAATTCTCGTCCTTTAGTTTTCTTTCGAAATCTACATCTATCTTTCAAATAGAAGAGTCCTTTATTCGAGATCAGTATAGGATTTGAGATGTTGTCCATTTTCAAAAGGAGCATGACTTTCAGAAGCTACGGTTATGGGAAGACAAGATAAAGATGATCTATCACCACCAAGACTGTCATTATGATTCCTACTTCCAAAAGTATGTAAAGACTACATGGAAATGACATTGTTGTTTATCAATCCATGAAGGATAAATTTTTTCCCCCTTTCAACATTTTTTAAGGTTTAATTGCATCATGAAAGGAGAAAAACCACTGATAACTGCCATGGCAGTACACTTTGGAAACACTTGCAGTTTAAGATAAAAAAACTGCGTTGCCCAACTACCATTTTTGGTTTTTGGTATGCCCAGCAGTTTATATATACTTTAATGGCCACGAATTGTATGTTTTTCGAAACTTCAATCAATATTCAAACTGTTGGGATATCAATCAATATTCATAACGGTTGCTTTCATGGCCAAATGCTAAGAACAGTTTATGCCAAGCACATTTGGCCAAGTGGTTCATCTAAAGTACGAAGGTTGAATTATGCCAAGTATCTAAGCAAATGTTGCCAATCAACACAACCGAGTAGCCGAAGATCCATGGCTATGCTGAGTAGCCGAGAAAACGGCTATAACCTTATTTATTAGAGAGCAATGCCGAGTAAAGTTTTCGAGTGACCTTAGCATCCTTTTCTAAACTTCCAAGGAGTACAGCATTCCAATGTGAGTACCTGATGCCGAGATCCAGCTTCAAGTAACAATAAATAAAGCTCAACAACCCTTTGAGACAGAACCCAGTGCCGTGAAGCATGAAGTTAAGTCGTCCAGCTCCCACTCTAAGCTTCCAACCTATTGTATTTTTTTGCCAGTGTTCCAAACTATTTTGGTCGTCTTCATAACAGCACCCTCAGCTTATTAAGATGAATAACATCCAACACTAATCGACAATAGCTTCACAAGTTGAGTTGCAACTCCTAACCAAGCATAGTTTCTAAGTTACAGTGCATACGACAATCCGTAGGCATACAATTTAAGCCAAGCAAAGTTTTTGAACCATAATACACAACAGTTTGTGATTAAATTCATCGAGCTAGCACATTTTAAACACTCCTTTGCTGATCATGAGAGGAGTCAAGTTCCAGTAACTAACGTGCTGAGTGTTGAAAGTTAAATCCAAGTCCATGCTGGCCGAGTAGTTGAGAAGTCAAGTAGTAGAACTCCCATGAATGATTGTCGAGTGACAGAGATTCATTTGCTTAGAATTGACCAAGTGGCCATAAGCTATTGCCGAATGGCATTATGGATGAGAAACTTCGTTCTCGAATGGCTCGCAAAGTGGCCAAGAAGCCGAGTAGTAGACTATTAAAAGTGTCGAGCTTCTTATTGCGAGCCACTCATTCCAGTTCGCTACTGTGCTATGGCAAAGCCGTACTCAACCAACCAAATTCTTAATGCGATTCCAACTGGAAATGCTCTAATATATTTTATGCTTTTAAGTCAAGCTGCACTCTCTAAACGTGAAGCTCTTTATGGACAAGTTTTCGTAAACTTTCTAAGTGCGACTTGAGTTTCTGAGAATTTTCTCAATGTGTCAAGCTTCATAAAAGTTGACTTCGTAAGTAAGTGTTAAGTTTACTTATATCCAAATCATATAGCCCCAAATCAAGCTTCAACAGCCTCTTTTTTTTAGGGTAACTCGGCACCAAGAATTCATTTTTTGAATTTTGAATCGAGCCATCATAATCGAGTACAGCATGGTTCAATTTTCGAACTTCAATAATGAATGCCAACTCTATTTAAGTTCATTTTATGATTTAATCAAGTTAGTAAATGATGCATGAGCGTGTTATGTGTGAATCCATGCTCTAAGATTAATTTATGTGCCGAGCAACTCCTAGCATGCATGTCGACTGTGGTTGAGAAGTCGTGTTTTTCGAGTCACTCCAGGTTATCAAACTATAAGTCGTAGAGTAGTTCATTACCTCCATAAATTGGAACACTATAATAAATGAGGTTACCAATTGAGATTGTCTCCAAGCCAACTCCACGTAAACTTACCCTACTTCACTTAGCCAGTATGAGACATATCCATTGACATATTGGTTTTCACCAATGAAAGATGAGTAAAAATTCTCTATCATTATCTTTGACTCATTCAATTATTAATTTTGAGCTATGTGCCTTACATTGTTGTTCATAGCAATCAATTGTTACTATTCATACTTGACTCCTGAATAATGTATTATCTATCCATATGACACTCCAATGTGAATATAAAGACAAATTAGGGCCAATTAAATGCTCTCTATTTTAAGCCCAAGCAAATGTAATCTGCTAACGGGAAACTCCTTAATAGCTTTAAGCTCTACACTCAACAGATAATGACTTAGTATACATTTAGTTGCCTTGTCTAATAAATAGACAATGAGCTATTTAGAAACCCTCAACAATAAAATGGTAGTGGGTTAAACACTCAAATTTGGCATTTTTTACCAAAGTTCTATATATTAACAAATTAGAAGCCAATCAGCCTACTCTATAGATCTACTTAGCATAGGTTATGTTTTATTCAGACAACTTGCTTGCTCATCTAGCCTCTTCAGGTGTATTAGCCTCTTCAGGCGTTCTCGCCTCTTCAAGCGTATTAGCCTCTTCAAGTGCTCTCGCCTCTTCAAGCGCTCTCGCCTCTTCAGGCACTTTTACCTCTTTAGGCCTTCACTTCTTCAAACATTTTTGCCTCTTCAAGCCCTTTCGCCTTTTTAGGCCTTCGCCCTTTTAGGCATATTAGCCTCTTTAGGTATTCTCGCCTCCAGGCATATTAGCCTCTTTAGGCCCTCACCTCTTCAAGCATATTAGCCTCTTCAAGCCCTCCCCTCTTTAGGCCTTCACCTCTTAAGGTGTATTAGCCTCTTTAGGTTCTCTGACCTCTTTAGGCATATTAGCCTTTTTAGGTCCTCACCTCCTCAAGCGCTCTCACCTCTTCAAGCATATTAGCCTCTTTAAGTCTTTGCCTCTTTAGGCGCTCTCACCTCTTTAATCTTCGCCTTTTTAGGCATACCAATATTCATAGGCACTTCGATCACTCCTACTTTTTACCTTTTCAAGCTTTTGCTTTTTCAAATGCTCTACCCTCTTTAGGCTAGGATTACAATCTTTTCTAGAAATCCCATGAAATCAACTTCCCTAAATACTCTCTTTTGTTACTTTATCACCAAAGAGAGTGGGGGGGCGCAAGTATTGATAGGCATTTTTCGATAATTACTATGTAGGTTTATATCCATCAGCTCAATACTTAAGCCCAGTCCAATAATCTAATTTAAGTACAATTTCCATAGACTTACTATAAATACCAGGTAAAGAGGCCTTTTCCATTCTCTTATTTTTTCTAACTACTCAACATTTCTCTTTACATGACAAGAGAGTTGACTTAGGCATCGGAATGGCCGCACTAAAGCACTCTTCAACACCCCTGGAAGCTATTTTCATGTTTTACAGGTGTTCATACACTAGGACGAAAATCAATCGTCAACACCTCCAATCATATTGAAATCCATCCTGATATTTAGTAGAGATTTAGCAGCAAGCTATTCATTTATATCGTAAACGTATAATGGATGTCTTAATCTTGAACAAATGGGAATATGCACCCACATAATGCAACATGGGAGATAAGGTCAAGAGTAATCATAGGTTATTTCTCACTGAAGACACCAACAAAAAGGCTATTTCCCTATTATATGGAATCATATTATCATATGTCACTCTATGTCTGGATTTTCGCTCATGTCAATATCTTCCAAATGATATAATAGGTTCATTTAAAAGAGAATAAAGCACGATTACTTTTCAAATGTATATGAATATGAATGCATATATTTATTGGTTGGCGCATTGTGCATAATTATGTATGTTATTTCAATTACTAGTCACTACAGGGTATTTTTCATCACATTTTGAGTTTAGTATTCTTGATTTTGGGTTAAATCACCATATATGAAAGCAATAAAAGAACACACAATTTAAAAAATTATGCAAAATACTAAATATAAATTTAAAGAAAATGTATAAATTTAATTCTAAATATTTGACAACTTTTCTACATAAGTTATTAACCTTTTTTCCTTTCTTTTTTTTCTTTGAATTCTCAACATTTTCCCAAATTTTTAAAAGAGGATTGCTTATTAAGTCCTTAATAAAATCTATATTCTGTTTGGAGATAAGTTTAAATAGAGAATCAGTATTTTAAAAAGTTTAAATAAAAATTATATTAAGTAGTTGAAACAAAAGATTTAGTTAATTTGTCTTTATAATACCATTAAATAAAGCTAATGTGGTAATTATCTATCATGTGTCATTGATTTGGCAATAACATGGCCATTAAACTATAAACAAAAAAGAAATAACATATAAAATTGTTAAAAATTATAAAAAACTAAAGAAAAGTGAAAAAAAAAATATTAGCATACTTAATTAGATATATTTACATCTAAGTTTTTAATGTATGATTATATATAAGTTAATATATTAACCATATGTAATATAATGTATATATATAATAAATTAAAAAATAGAATATTAAATAATTAATTAAAGATAAAATAAATAAAATAAAATAAGAAAATAAATTTAAAATAATCTTAAATAAATAATTTAAAAAAATGAAAAAATAAAACCATAAAACAAAAGAATAAAAAAATATTTAGCTACCCAAAGGCTTATGGGTAGCTGGTAACCACTTAAGGAGGGTCAAATAATGACTATGCCCCCTCTCCTCCACTTAACACTGCCGCCCTTAACCTTAGGGTAATTGTAAAAGCAACCACTTAGCCACAAGTTACAACCTACAGTTAAAAGTAGGTTGTGTAACCCACATTTAGGTGGTGAGAGGCTATCCTAAAGTTAGAAGGTGACCATAAGGTTTTGTGTATTTTTAGAATTTTTCTAGTGTTTTAATCATTTATTTAATATTCTTTTTTAATTTATTTTCTTATTTTATGTTTTTAATTGTTTTTTAGTTTTTAATTAATGTATTATTTTTTTAATTTATTATATAAGATTAATACATTAACTTATTTATTTAATCATACATTAATTTCTATATAAATATATCTAATTAAGTATGTTAGTTTTTTTCTAATTCTTTTACACTTCATTTTTTATTTCTTATTATTTTTTAATAATTATATATTTTCTTTTCTTTCTTAATTTGACTTCCATGACACATAATTGCCAAATCTACGTCATGTTAGTGACATGTGGTGAATAATAGCCACATTAGCTTCATTTAATAGCATTATAATGACAAGTTAACCAAATCTCCCTATTTGAAGAAATTTAATATAATGTTGGTATCTTATTTAAACTTTTTAAAAAACTGATCTCTTATTTGAATTAACCCCCAAACATAGATCTCTCTCATTTGATTATAGTGATTCCTAATTAGGTTATTTCTTGAGTCATATTGAATTAACCTAATTAATTCATTGTATTCCAAAAATTGTGAGTAATATCAATTTAGGAATTTCAACACCAACCAATTTGATTATTAAGTCTTGTAAACCTCGTAAATATTGCATTTTAAATATAAAATCAACGTTGAGTGTTGATAGATATTTTCTAGGCCTAATGAAACCGAAGGAATTAAAACTTTTAGATGAAACCTTAAAATAAACTTGAAAACTTTGATACAAAATTGAAAAAAAATAAAAAACCTAATCGCGTATGAAAAACCCTAAATTCCAAATTAGATCCTAAATGAAGAGGAAATGCTAAAATGAAAAATTAAACTCAAATTTCATCAAATCACAAAAATTTGATATTAAACAATTAGAGATATTCTTAAGTAATAACAATTTACTAAATTAAACCTATTAAAGCAATCAAATTTATAAAATTATGAATTTGCCCTTGTGAGTATACACGGTTCTATAAATGTGTAAAATTCCTTTCACATTCAAATATTTATGAGATATACTATATAAAATCAATTGGCATAAAATTGAACCAATTAAAATACTAAATTAGTAAATTAACTATAGATATGGGGGAACCATGAAAATGCAATATCAAACAATCAAGAATGTTCCCAAATATTAGTAATTGACTACATCAAGCTAGCTAAAGAATAAAATTTATAAAATTTAATTAACCAATTAAAATACCAAACCAAGGAAATTACAATATTGGCCCCACAGGTACAATGATGCTACCTATACATGATCTTAGTTACATACTATAAAAATTTAAAATTGAAAGCCCTAATTCCAAGCCAAAGACCCTAAAATAATCACTCAAAGCTTTAAGTGAACTATAAAATGTAAGCCTCGTAAATAGGTATTCAAGATTTAGTTTGTAAAATTTAAGACGATAAGGTAAATTATTCAATCAAGCCTAAATTTACTACAATGCTAGGAATAATAGTAAAAGTGATTCCGTGAGTTTAAATTTAGGAAAATAATAATAAAATAATTAAATATTATAATATTAAATTATATGTTATTACTTGTTATTTATCGGAAACACGTAAAACAATTTCTAATAATTAACAAATTGATATAAATAAATTATATATGTACTAAAAATCATAAAATAACATAAATAATATTTAAGAGTATTTATTTGTACCATATATACACTTACATGTGAGTAAAAATATGCAAAATTATTTAAAATACCTGACATATATTAAAATAATACTAATTAATTAAATAAAATTCATAAAAAATTTTAAAAAAATATGGAAAAGTATGGAATTGTCTAGAAAACAAGCTTGGGAAGTTAGAAATGGAAGATGGAAATTTAGCAAATAGGATTAAGTCATTTAGAAAGTAAAAAAGGGAAAGAGAATGAACACATGGCAAGTGGAAAAAAGAAAGAACACCCTTAAACACTTCTATAAATTCATGAAACCTTTATCAAACCTCATTTAGTCAGTTAGAAACTAGAAAAAATTTGAGGGAGCTTAAGAAGAGAGGAGAGTATATTTTTACCAAAAATAACAAAATAGTATGTATTTAAGGCTTATAAAGAGAACCTGCATCCAATGACTACTTGGAGAAAAATAGCTACCACTACCAAATAGTGGACCCTACGCTTGGAGTTGCTGACAAGGGTGGAGCCACTATTGGTAGTTAGAAGTCCTTCAACTAATAAGTTCCGATTTCCTTTCCTAATTTATTTAATTTTTTAAAAATATCAAATATGTTTGAAAAATTATGAAATTTGGTATTTTAGTATGTAGATTTCAAGACAAAAAATGTTAATTTGATAAATTTAGGCCTTAGAATATACTACTTTTAAGAAATAATTAAACTCGAGCTAGTTTTCGGTTTAAATTTAAATGACCTTAATGATATAATTTTGGCTTCAAAATTTTTGTATAAACTATTTAGGATATAAATTACAATACTATAAAATTTTTTTCATAAATTTAATTTTCTAAATTTTTACTTAATTTTTAGACCCTAAAACCATGCATAAAAGGCAATATTTGGACTTAATTTAGCAATTTAATGTTAATTTAGTGAAAATTTTAATTTAGTATGTAATTAGGTGTTTGGGATGTTGATTACTAATGTAGTATGATATTTATAGCATTTAAAGTGTTAAAAGAATGTATTATGTGTATTATGTGGTGAATAATGAGTAAAATGGTATAATTAAGCTAATTTTATGATTTAGGGATTAATTAGGTATAAATTCTGATTTAGAGAATACTTAAGCATTTTGATATATTATTGGTGGTGAAAGATGATACATGTAGTGTTAAAAGTGTTAAATAGATTATATAAGTATATAATATGTAATAATACATAATATGTTTATATAGAAATTAAATGGGTAGAAAATATTAGGTAAAAATTTATGGTATTATAATATTAGGAGTATAATAAGAATTTGATTTGAATTATGAATTTAGGAAATTTTTTTAAAAATATATATTATTCTTACTTTGAGAGCTAATTTGGTAGTTAAATTAGGAATATTGTATATCATACTAATCGAAATACTAGTTAGGAGCTTAAACGAAGATTTAGAATACCTAAGTATAGTTAGATGGATTTCATGTATTAGTCTAGGAGGAATTTCTAGGGTTTAAAAATTAAAAATAAAATAGTAATTAAAAGCTAAAACAAAACTTAATTTAGAAACTGATTCAGAAATTGATTTAGAACTAGCTTGGTTATAAGAGATATAGAATTTAAATAATTGAGTAAAATTATAATCTTAAACTAAAAACTAATAATTTAAAGGTTATATGTATATATGTACATATGTATAAGTAGTTACGTTAAAATGTATATCATTCTTAGATCAAAATCTAATTCAAAAGCAGAATCAGAATTAAGATTAATATAAATATATTAGATAACAAGTCAAAAACCTAAACCAAAGGTTATACTCATCAAATAAATCACAAGAAAAAGGTTAAAAGGCATTTAAAAAATTTACAAACAAAGAGTAATAAAAAGAAAAAGGTCAACTAAAACCTAATTCCAAATCTGAAATCTTAATTGGAATAAGAAGTAAATTCGAAACTTGGTTGAACAAGAAAAGTAATTCTAAGAGAGTTAGTCCTAAATAACTAAATATGAGAAGACCATAAGCTAAAGATAATCATAATCTAAATTAGAATAAAGCCTATCTATGGCAATTGTGTGGAAATTAAAACAATATTTATATTATAGGGATTATTAACGGTGGCCTGTACGAGACACACCTTAGTGAGCACATAGGAAGTTTAGGTACGTTAAGATTGATACGTTACTATATCTTGGAGTACTATTTTATAGTACTAAGAGGCTTCGAATTATACTTGATCGTGATTATTAGATAATTGACCGTACACATACCTATGTATATGTGTTTCTAGATTTGATTGTATGATTCTAGTTTGATGTTTTGGATTGAAATTTATGTGATTTGTATGAAATGCTTGAATACCTTAAACCGGATCTAACTAATTATATAATTTATAAGTCTAAAATAGACCTGCATAGCAACCCATTAGGACACACGTTTAGAGTTCTCTAACCAAATATCTACCCCTTCGAAAGGGATAGCGTTAGATAGCATAATTGGTTCCTTTTTAATCTTTAGTTGAAGTAAGTAACAAGAGAAGAGGTTGTAACAAACGTAAAGTCAATGGTTTAAAGGTAATCACGGGATGAGCGATGTCTCTATTACACAATTTTAGGTTTGGTCGTGAGCCGTTAAAATGTACAATAAACTCCTTAACTCAAATTAATGTGGGTGTAATTCCTTTAATCTCTCAATAAACCGGATAACGTTGGATGATGGCATTTGTTTCTATATGCATTACATCTAACTAATTTGGTTAAAAACCTTATTTGTGTTTGATATGTAGTTTTAAGTCTTCATTCCAATTTACTAAGTGATTAGTTACTCACATACTTACTGATGTTGTTACAGGTACTAGCTAGGAAGTAGCTTTATAATTATTTTAAAGATAGTAACTACTGGATCCTAGAGAGTAAAGATATAAAATTGAGGGTTGATCATACTCTTGAAGCTTGGGCCTTAACTTTGAGTCTTTAAATATTAATTTATGTGTTACTTAGGTGAAGTAAGTATAGTTGTCAAAATCGGGATTTTACCCATGTGATTTTGTGAGTTTACGATTTTAGGTGACTTTTCTAAGTTAACTCAAGTGTAGAATTTTTTTTTTTTTTGTATAAAAACATACGTTTTTAATCAAATTTATTGATTTTACATATCAAAGTTGAATGGACTAAAAAATTGAAGAAAAAAATAATACAACTTGACTTTTCCATGCAATCAACTATTAAGGCATTTCAACATCTATACTATTTTATTCCAATTTTTTACCTCTTTTTTTCTCTCTCATTCTCTTATTTTATGTACATAGCTTTTATCTAAGTTTTAGCTCTGATAACAAAGTTCATAAATAAAACTATATACTTTATTTTATACTATCAATAATTTAAAATAAGTTGAAATTTTTGGTTCTCTTTAATTTATAACTTAAAAAAAAATTAGGAAAAGTTTAGTTTCAACTCTATCTGTCCTCTTTCCGAATATGTTAAATTATATATCAAGAATTTTTATGGAAAAAAAACTTAATTTCTTCATTTTTTTTAAATTTTCATCATGTATTTCAAGTTTTGAATAACTATTATAAGTATATCCATAATTTTTTAAAGTTATTTTATATAAGTTGTAGAAATTTACTTTTCTATATTTCAATTTTGCAGACCTTTTAACAATTCTAAATAGAATCGTATGTTTGACAATCTTGGAAGTATGATTAGGTTACTGAATCTTGAAAACATTACTTGAGATATTTAAATACTAGTATGTATTTTTCATATTTTTGTAGATAAATAACATGTTTAATTTATGAACTGTTTACTTTAAAGGGAGTTAATTGTGGATGCCTTGTGTAAATTAAGTTTAAGATAACTGTTGTAATGTCAACTTCTATCCTATAATAATTTGTACAACGGAACTGTTATAACTCTACGCCTTCAAAGTGTGACATAAAATGTCAAATATTGATTTGGAAGCCCTAATCTTAAACCCTAAATATTGAAACCCAAAAAAAAAAAAAAGAAAACCCTAAATTCAGTTATATTGGGTTTATGGGTCCAACTTATTTGTAGGCTCATAACAATTAATGAATAATAAAAGAAAATATAGAAAAGGAAATCCTATTATATTTAAGGATACATACATATATATATTATATTATATTAGAAGAAAGTAAGGTGGTGTGAGAAAAAAAAAAAAAAAGGAGAGGGACATTTCGATTGCTTAATAGCATGTTCATTTCATTAAGTGAAACAAAAGGAGAATTGAATTACAATTACAATAGAATAAAATAGACAAGTAATAGATATTCCAGTGTTCACTTGAGTATATTTAAATTGTCATTACCTTGATTACTTCACATTATTTAACTAAGTATTATTTAACTAAGTAATAAGTAATGAATAGGAATTAATTTACTCAAAATATCTGCATTTTTTCATTGAATTAAAAAAATAGAAAAAAATGAAAAAAATTAGAATTGCATCACACACTTCCAAATCATGTACAAACATAATCTTCCTCTAGCTATCCTCTTTGAAACCTTAACCCCCATATTAAAAGCCTTAGAATCCTAACCTCAATCTAACATAGACATACAATTAATAACCATTCTATAACCTAAGCTGATATTGAGAGGACATTGACCTAATGATGAACAATCTCTATGACCATCTAACGAGAAGCAACTTTAGATCGAGTCTCCTAATTGCAAATTTGACTTAGGTACATAAGTTGGAATCTTTTTATTTTCTCCTCCATCAATGATTGTATGGGTAGAAGTTGCTACTTAGCTACATAAAGGGACGTGGAATCCATTGTGCAAAACAAACACAGTATGGACACAAACATAACTTGTTGATTATTCTGAAGAAACTTTGCTTCCTTAGATGGAATGAGAGACAAAGGCATGGAGACTATTAGATTTGTGAAGAAAGATGGATAGAGAAAGAAGATGATAGACAATAGTTTATGGTTCACTTAACATGAGAGAGTGAAAGAGAGGGTCGGAAGTATTATTGGGTTTTGTCTTTGTGTTAAATCTAAGGTTATTTGCCATCATTGTAAAAGGATTACAAGGACATGTTTCGAAAAAAAAAAACTTCCTCATGCACTAAATCTCAATTCAAAGGTCAAAGGGGGGAAATTCCAATTCAACGATTTGGCATAATGAGGATTCCCCAGGAATCTATATTGAGTATGTAGAAATCAACTAAACATGGTAAAAAGGATTCCATAAGGAAGGAGGGGGAAATGGAGTAGCCATTCCCCCAAGTGAATGAGCGATTAGTGTTGTCACAAGGAAACAAGAAAAGGACAAATAACATCACTCATTTGGAGTATGTTAGATGATTGAAATTGAGAATGCATTGCTATATTCCAAACAAAAACTTATAGACCAAAGTGAAATCTAATTTAGTGGAGTGACTTTGGATCCATGATCGAAAGGCTTATTGAATCCTAATTGTGATGCAACTTCAGCCATTAAAGTCACGACATCAAGCTTTAGAAGGTTGTTATTTCCATTCCCAGTAAATCCTCTTCAATTGTTCCAATTAAATTAGTGTTTTCGCGATTTCGCGAATTTGGTTTACATTGAAATTTTATCAAAAACCACTGTTTATAGTGAAGAATGTTTATTCACTAGTGTAAAAAGTGAAGAGATACTTTGTAAGCCCATTATTATTGATGTCAGGACTCCATAAGGGGCTTAGTAAGATTGTCTAAAATTTTCTTATCATGTGTATACCCATGATATGAAAACCGTTTTGCAAGTTAGAGATTACAAAACTCTAAATAATCAATTGCTAAGGTTTCTAATTTTTAATTAATTAACATAACGTAAAATATAAATAGCTATAGATATCTAATATTTCACAATTCTTCAGAATCATAGAAAATTGGTATCCCTTACCAAAAAATAAGATTAAGTAGTAAAGACTTGAAATGTAAACTTACTGATGTTATAAAATTGAAGTATAAGAACAATAATAACACGTATGTTTCAAATTAGCTATATAAACTATCTTTAGATTATATCTCATAAGGTATTACAATACCTGTACTCAATACTTAGCTCTTAACCCATGCTCAATTATGTATCAATCTACAAAAGAAAAACTGTTGAGGAGTAAGCTACAAGAGCTTAGTGAGTTATCTCTCATATTATACCGACAAGTAGGTTATCAAACAAATTATTATAAGCATATGAATATATATACATGTAGTATGCCAAACAAAATATACAGTTAACCGGTACTACATACAACATTAGATTTAATACCTTCCGAAGTGAGAGTTAGAGATACATCGGCACTAATCACAACCAAGTTCTAGCATCTGGGTTTTTAACTATAAACTTAAATTCCATATGTCATGAAACACGTTTTCATTTCAAAGAAAACCAGTAGTATACAAAATCTCAAGTCTAACAGTGAGGTGGCCCCTACAGTCTATGCTTACACCTTACAGCAAAGGTCTTTAGACTCAACCTTCAGCCAAACGGTTGGTGTGCCTAACACTTAGTAAGCTATGGGCTAAGGTAAAGTCATATTGTATGAGTGCACCGTACTAAAACACTTTGATTTAATATATAGAAACAATCTCTGCACGGCTTCTCTTTACCCCCTTGTGAGGTGACAGCCAAAATAAGTAATGCAATGCATGGTTGATGCATGATCATTTTAATTTAAGATAAGCTAAATATAATTAAGTCAAGTTATAGGCAATTAATCAATATTAATAAACTATTCAAATTATGCAACAATCAATCATATAACTAAATCTTCAATTATCACATTTAATAGTATTTTGCACGGTAATCAACTAATATCAAACACATGCATAACCCAAACCCTCATGCATCATGTTATTAATATTTAATTTAGGTGCACTAACTATAAGCACAAAACAAGTATAAAGTCATCATGAGTACTTACATAACCAAAGCCATTATGAATCTTAATAATCAATAAATAAGGAGCTCATCATGCTGATTGGTATCTCCTAATAAATGATAATAAAAAAAAAAAGCCTAATAAGTATCATGATGTAGTGCTAAACGATCTAGTTAAGTACTAGTTATCTTGTGATTCTCGCTTTCGTATTGGTTCTAATTTACATGTAACCTTCTTTTCCTTTCTTTCTTTCTTTCTTTCTTTTTTTTAACATTCTCATAGGAGATCTTTATCGTGTTTGGATGTAATTTCACAATGATATAATTTAATTAACCCTTTTTTTTTAATGATATTTCACATGGCATAACTTGTTCATTGTGGTAATTAGAAAAATATTTTATCATATAAGTAATAACATACATTTAGTAAAGATTACACGAGTTTGAATTTTGTTATTTTTGTAAATTTGTATTAGCATATTGTTATGTTATAATTTAATTGTAATGAGCACATGTAGTGGCATAAATGTTACTGACACAGTATAATTTAAACAAAGCAATGGAGTTAAGTAGAAAATATTAATATTATACATTTAGTCACTAACTTGATTGTTAAAAATCTAGCTCAACCATACTGTAATATTACTCTAAGAACATATTATGCATGTAGGTGCATACATATATATACTCATTTTTAATGCCTGTAGGTATATGATTCTACATCATTGCTATCACTGCCATCATTTTTATAGTGATCGTTATTATTATTATTATAGTTGCTTTAGAAAAAGATATGTTGATTTCCTTCTTATAATTTTATAGATTGATCACTTGTACATATGAAAGTATATCTTATTCAACTTTAAACACATATGTAGATGCATATATCTAGAACCATGACTTTTCAAATAGTTTTATGTCATATAGTTTATTCTTTATACTTACTTTACGATACATTTTTATTAGTTTCCATTTTTGTAGGAATATGTATATGTATTTGTAAGCAAATATGCTTATGCATTGATTTATTTATTTAAGGGGTTACCTTAATTATATTTTTATAGTTTCAAATTACTTGAATAGCTTAGTCATTTTGCTTATCTTCTATGATTTTTCCTAAATCTTTAATCGTATATATTTCTTTCATTTCAAACCCAATTTCTATGATTTTATAGTTAATCTTTATCGTTTTCAAACGTATTGTCATATGGCTAAGTCTCTTTCGAAAGTCGAGACTTTCATTTTCTAGTATAGGCCTTATCAGTTATGGATTTTATAACATTGCCCCCATTCACTTGTTAATTGCTTTCTATGGGTTTTCCATTTTTTTTTTTTTTGTTAAGTTTTCCAATTCTATCATTTTTAGGCTAAATTTTATTGAATTAATGCATTTCTTAAAGCCCATAATCAACTTTTGTTCAAAACGTTAGCCACTTTACATAGTATAGTAAGATGACCATATGCGAAAATGGGTTTAGAAAAAAGTATTATCTTGGTATTATCTTTCATAATTTTCACGATAAAAACCATCGTTATTAGAAAGTATAGCAAACATATTTATTTTATTATCTTGAATCATATGTATCACATCTATAGAAAATTATAAAATATTTGATATAGCAACGTAATATACCAATGGGGCTTTATCATCAATTTCACCATTGTTATTATAATATTATTTATACCAAACTTAGAATCAATATATATATGTATATATATATATGTATGCATTACTTACCTACTAGGAATTAAGATATGATGACTAAGTAATATAACTCAAAAAAATTGTATTAAATAACAATCATAGTAATGTATAAAGTTACTACATCAATGATATAATAATAATAATATATTATCAACATATATAGAAAACTTTTAGCAATATGACATGTTGTACATATTGTACTTGAACATGAGCATAGTGTTAACAAGGGTTAGAAACTTTGGAATGGAAGAAAAGAAAAGGAAAAGAAAATAAATAAATAAATAACCAAGTCAAAGTTGTTTCCTTCTTCCTAAGACAAGATTACCATCTGAAGCACACACATGTAGATGGAACATAAAAATTCCTTATGTAGAAATTCAACATTTGATAGAGTAAGAAGTGCAGTAAATCATTTGCTAATGAATAGAGTACATGATAAGAACAAGAACCACAAGAGCTTAGATTTAATAAGGAGACCTATCTTGTTGGCATTGGTCGGACTGCGTATGGTAAGATATTTGTAGATTTTCATTGAAAGTCGGAGACAACCAATGTAGTGCCACCAAAGAAAGATGAGGCAGAACTCACCGAAATTGTACGAAAGATATAGAAACAACAATAAAAAGAAATAAGAACTTAAAATAAGGGATGTATAGTTGAGAAATGAATATAGGGGTTCAAATCATATAGGCTCGTCTATTACAAAACTCACCATAGCTACATGGCCGGAGTATTCAAGTGCCTCACCGAAAAACACAATCTTCTCCAATGCCGACAATGGAGATACCTAGATAGGATGAAAGCTAACGCTAATTCTCCAAGTCACAATTGGGACTCAATATTGGAAGGTGAACTAACTATGTTGACATTGTGCTATCCTTGCTCTAGGTATAGTATTGTCGCTCTTTTCATGGGAAAGAAAATGAATAATTGTTTGAATGGATGTAGTGTTCAGATTTAAGTAGTGGCTTTGAAATTTTCAAGGATTTCATACGTTGTGTATCCAACATTCTATGGTATTTATGAGAAAGTTATCGAGAGTGAAATGGTATTTATTCATAAGAAGAAGACTTTAGGAAGAATGATAGATAGTGGACATGAGTATATATAGATAGTGTATATTCCCGAAAGGGAGAGAAAGTGAGAAATTGAGAAGAAAGTAGCACAAGCATTTAATGTGAATCGGAAGTAAAGAACACATGTTGATGGATTTGATGTCATCTTGTGTTAGTCGAAATTTGAGAAAAGAAGAGTGATATCAGGCAAGTGCACCTATCAGTTTTAATATAGCAGATGTGAGTCCGAGTCAATCCCTCAGACACTTCAAGTACTAATATTAACCTTAGCTTTATTATCTAACCGGAAAATTGTGACGAGTTGAATGAATTAAAAATACTAAAATTAACAAACTAACCTAATTATGAGACTTGATTAAGCAATTTAAAAAGTGATAAAATTGAGAACAAATTCAAGAAGGTAATAACATATTTAGGAATTATTTCCCCTAGTGTTTAACATGTTATCGCTTAAAATGTATCCAATTCAATCTTTATTATTCTTGACTGGAGGGATTCACAATTAGAGTTAACACCTTTCTCAAGCATATTAACCCTAATCCTAAATTATTTATCGGAATCTCTTCACTTAGTAATATAATTTAGAATCACATTAATGTATAATGAATTCCCACACAAAAGAACAACTTTCCGGAAGAAACATGTATCTTATATCTAAGTATATATGTAATTCTCTCCAATTATGTCAAGATCTCATTACACATATGATTTCTCAATCATCATACATAATATCATAGATTAATACTCTAGAAATATCAATTAACAATTAAATAACATAATTGAATCAAGAAAAGATAGAAATTTTATTGAAAATTATCAATCAATCTAATAGTCACATGAAACCATAGGTTCCATAATCCTAAATATAAGAATCTTAAGCTATCATAATGAAACTAAAAACGAATTCCAACAAAATCAATAAATCAAATATGAAAAACCTCTTTTTGTTGATGATAAATCTCTTCAATCTTGAAGTTATGTGTTGCTTTCGCCTTTTTCTTCTTCTTCTCTTCAAGTCTCTTCACTTTTGAATGTCCAAATCCCCTGTGCAAAACCCTAGTATGTCCTTTTATAATGTATTGTAAGGTTTCTTTTTTTGTCACCAGACACTGCCTGGGACACAATCGTGTCCCTAGGTCGTGTAACTTTCTGACCTTGGCAAATTTTCCTAGATGGACACAGCCTAGGAACACAGTTGTGTCCCAAGCAATTTAACTTCGAAACTTCATAACTCATTCATTTGAACTCCAAATTGAGTGAAACTTGATTCTTTTTCTTCGTTTTCAATCCAAGAACGCGTTCAAACCTTGAAATCAAAATTTTACTCAATTAAGTATCAATTTCTTAAAAAAAAAACCAAAGATGTAAGGGAAATACTATAAAATCATCATATGAAATGTATTTAAAATAAGAGTTATCAAACTTCCCTACACTTAAGCATTTGCTTATCCTCAAGCAAATAAATCGAAACAAAATTTCAGGACAAGAAATGCTAAACAAAATTTCTCACTATTTAGTAAACCAGTGAACGAATACACTTGATCCGAAGAAAAGTAAGAAAATCATTTTCAATTAACTTGCAATAATAAAGTCAACCAATTTCACCCTTAACAATATCATAATTTCACCTAATCATATTCGAATGCTCCAACAATACTTAATACTAAAGTTCATTAATTAATTTATGGAAGTCAAAGTTTACCCGAGTCATTTAACCAAGGATTGTTAAATTAAAAATTGGATTTAACATCTCGCTAACTGGGAAAGAGTCATAAAAATTTTGTCCATTTGACTAAAATGTATACAATTCTCTCTTCAATCTCACCAAGCGCCATAATTTAAAACAAACACATTTTACATCTACTTATCCTCTGATCATCCCCCTAGTTCATGCTTTTATTAGGAGGTCTTTTAAATTTACTTTATTTAAGCACAATTGTGTTGGTAAAGGGAAAGAATCTCGCTCTTCTGACGGACCAAGACTGATTCATACCAACTTATCCCTTATATTGATAGCGGGAAAGAACCTTGCTCTTCTGACGAACCAAGGCCAATCCATACCAATTTTTTCATTAGTATTGGCATTGGGACTCAATCTCACTCTTCTAACGGACCAAGATGAATCCTTACCAATTTTTTTCTATTTATACACTTGTTATTACTTTTGACCTCCAATCATTGTAATTTTTCAAGGGTTTCTCAAAAGAAGAATTCTCAAAAGAAGAATTTCATTTGTTTGTTTGCTAAAAATTATAGGGCTCTAAAAATTTCTAAGAGAAAGGTATACATAAAAGTAAATTTAAAAATAACCATGACTAACTCTCAACTAGTGATGTTGTTCCAATCTCAAGTCTTAAAGTCATATGCTAAATAACTCGTAACTTTGCCCTCCATAGATTTGACTAATCAATTCTAGTAAAGTATAATAAGATCAATAATGATCAAGATGACATAGTTGATTTGGCCCGACACTTGTTATTCACCTATTGCAAGTTAACTTAAAAATTAATTGGGTCAAATGTGAATAATTGGTCTCCTAAATAGTAACAAATTCATATATATCTTTTCCCCATACTTAATAACGTACATTGTCCTCAATGTACGACTAAGAAAACATAACAGCAAGATATGAAACAAGAAAAATCATCATAAGGAAAAAGGAAATACATATATTGAAAAAGAAATTAATACTTTCCTGCCAGTCGAAAATAAGGTGAAGAAGTTCATAATTAGGAAGCCATTGTCATTACATGTCTGATTGCACATGCCTAGGCTAACTAAAAACAAAAACAAAAAAAAATGAACTAAGAAGAGGGATCGGAATCCGTCTCTCCATCATCCTCATCAGATGGTGCCTCCGCCATGGTCTCATCATCGTCTTCTTCACTACCCTCAACATCCTCTTCACTACCCCTATCGTCCTCTTCCTCACTCTCATTATCCTCATCATTTGCATCCGACTCTTTCATCTTGGGAAAAATTTCCAATTTATCTTGGCGGATATGAAGTTTATCCACACTTTCTCGAATATAACGAACCCCAATCATCAAAATATCAAATTTGTCCTCAAAGCTTACTGAAGACGTCTGGCCTTGAGAGGTGCTTTGTGAGTGTCAACCTTGACGTCTCATTGGTAAAAGGTTCATGAGTCGGAATGAATTAAGTCACATAAGAGTGACTTGAGTAACAAAGGTAAGCGGGGGCTAAACTACAACCTTAGTCCACATGGCCTGCACTAGTAAGGTGATGTAGGGGCCACAACAAATATGCCCTTTCTTCCGTGTAGTGGTTGCTTGGTGGTTGAAAAGTTCAGCTAGCTCAATGGCTAGATTGATTGGGTGATTATGAATAACACTATACAAATAGAGGCAATCCTTATTGGAAACTACACTGGTGCTTAGACCTCAACTGATCAATGTATGTGCAAAGAGCCAATGAAGAACACGATATTCAAGTTTGACCAATTGAGAAGCCTTACCCTTTGCTGGGTCATAAGTATCACCAACAGTAATTTCATTCCAAAACGTCCCTGGTGTTACTCCACATGGAAAACGACATGTTAAACTTTGGAACTCTTCTGTCCGTATGTATTCATCCTCATAAAGACCAAGATATTTACCCAATTGAGCTATTGTCATGTGGAAAGGCTGGCCACTCAAAGTGAAATGGAGTTTGCGTTTGGGGCCCATGCCACTGACACTCTCTTTATCGAGTTTATATGTGCATAAAAACTCTAATGTCAGCTCCTTATAAACTGGAGCTTCAAGAGATAAAAATTGCTCCCAAATGGTGCCTTCTAATAGTTCCTTCATTTCCGTTGTGACCTCTAATTGAGTGAGAATATCCTAATCCAAACGAAGGGTATCGCTGAAGGGCTTGTCCTTAAGTAAATTATAGCGTTTCAACTATATATTCCTGTTTGAATTGAAGCATTGGGTGCTCTATTGGAGGGAGAGTGGCCAATGGTTCAACAATGGCACCTTCTTGCATTGAAGATGATGCTACATACTTGGATTTTCTTCGAACGGTAAGCTTTGTGCGATTTGCCATTGACTACCTAAGAAGAAACACCAAACCAAATAAAAAACGCGCATCCTTGCCACACTTAGTTCAAACTAAGATAGAGTTATAAAGGAGTAAAAATGAGGAATATTGAAAGAATTTTCATTAGGACATTTAAACAAACATGTAGAGTGCATACACAAAACTAGTTGGTGGAAAAGAAATGGCTAGCAAATTCATCCAACGAATTATACAGTAGACCCGCTACATTACAATCAGCTTGAAAAGCAGGCGTCCCAACACGTCAAAGACTCTAAATGTCCTAAAATCACTTTCACAATTCTAACCCTAACTGGCGTAATTGAATAGTGATCATCGAATTGGCAAACAGAATTCGGGTTTGAGAGATCATACAGTAATATCTAACCAGAAGAGGCAACATAAAGGCATTGAAATATATCAACACAAGGCAAATGTGTATATCTGTCATGAAAGAATAAAAGAAAACAAGTAAATTCACAGACAAAATTCATGGACCAATTCACAAAAGACCTAAATTTTGGTTACCTAAGTATGCCTAAACAATGATGAAAATAAAGCATAAACAAGAGAGGACAGAAAAAAAAAAATTAGGAGAACTTACTTGGATCGGGAACGTAAGGAGAAGATGGAGAGAAGATGAAATGTGAAATGAATTTGTGTGGATGTTTGTAAGTATTTGAGAGGATGTGTGTATGTTTTGATAATATTGTATAGTACGTATACTTAGTTGTGTGGGTGTTGGGCAGACACGAGATAGGACACGACCGTATCCTACGCCCGTATAACTCTCTATGTTCAATACTTTACTTGGGCGAACATGGGTTAGGACACAACCGTGTCCCACGCCCGTGTAACTTTCTGTTGGGGGATGTATTAAAGCTAAGCGCACACGGGTGGAGACACAACCATACCCCACACCCGTGTAACTTTCTATGTTGACATGTTAGCATTGGGCACATACGGGCTGGGACACAACCGTGTCCTATGCCCGTATAACTTTCTATAGTGACAGGTCATTAAAGGGGCTTGGATGGACACAGGGTGGGACACAACTGTATCCCATACCTGTGTAACTTTCTGTACTATTTTTTTTTTTTAGCTTAAATTCATGAATTTAAAAATAAAAGAAACTTAAAGAAATAAAAGTACTTAAACTAAAAAAATAAGACAAAGAAAACTAAAGAGAAAAAATAATGAAACTAAAAGGAAAAGCCTATGACTAAAATTGAAACAAATAAAAGAAGCAAAGCAAAGCAAAGTTAGATCAAAGAAAAAAAAATAAAATGGAATAAACTAAAAGAACGAAAGTGTGAGCAAAGTTAGACATGGGTTGCCTCCCAAGAAGTGCTATGGTTAACATTGATAGCTCGACGGGATACGATTGTAGCTCATGATTGTTCTGTCGGGTGGAGATAAAACTCCTCTCGTCCAACATGCTCCAAATTTCCACTCAAGTATAACTTCAATCGTTGCCTATTTACCTTAAATGTGCCTTTCTCCGGGTATGTAACTTCAACAGTCCCATACAAGAAAACTTATATAATTGTAAATGGTCCAGACTACCTAGATTTCAACTTACTTGGGAATAAACGAAGGCGAAAATTATACAAAAGGACATGATCGCCTTCTTTAAATTGTCGACCTTATTTGATTCGCTGATCATGGAACTTTTTGGCCCTTTCTTTGTATAATTTAGAGTTCTCATATGCTTTCGCTCGCCATTCCTCTAGCTCATTTAATTGAAGCTTCCTATGAGAACCTATATGCTTAAAATTAACATTAGCACTCTTAATTGCCTAATAAGCCTTATGTTCAATCTCTACCGGTAAATGGTAAGCCTTCCCATATATAAGTCAGTAGGGTGTGGTCCCTAGTGGGGTTTTGTAAGCGATTCTGTATACCCATAGAGCATCATCCAACTTTTCTAACCAATCTCTTCTATGATACTCTACGGTTTTTTCAAGAATTTGCTTAAGATCACGATTAGCAACTTCCATTTGGCCATTACTTTGGGGGTGGTACAGGATGGCTATTCTATGTGTAACGCCATAACGTTTCAACACTTGGTTGAGTTGGGCATTACAAAAGTGTGTTCCCCTATCACTTATAATTGTCCTAGGAGTGTCAAATCGAGAAAATAGGCCTTTCAAGAATTTTTTTACTACCTTAGCATCATTAGTAGGTAGGGCTTTAGCTTCTACCCACTTAGAGACATAGTCAATAGCTATTAAGATATATTTATTTCATTAGAGTTCGGGAAAGGACCCATGAAATCGATTCCCCACACATTGAATACCTCGACCTCGATGATGGGGTTTTGTGGCATTTCATCCCTACAAGATATATTCCCCATTCGTTGACAACGATCACAAATCTCAACATATTTCTAAGCATCTTTGAATAAGGTAGGCTAATAAAATCCAGTCTCTAGGACCTTATGAGCTATCCTATTGGCATTATGATGCCCACCCGTAGGCCCTAAATGACAGTGGCTTAAAATTCTCCATCCTTCGAGGTGCGGTACACACCTACGAATAACATGATCTGCACATACTTTAAACAAGTAAGGATCATCCCAAAAATAATGTTTCACATAAAAAAAATTTTCTTCTTTTGCTAGTGTTGAAGTCCTTTCGATATAATCCTAGCAACTAAAAAATTGGCGATATCCGTGAACCAAGGAATTTCAATATCACTTACCTGGTCAATGGCATAGAGTCGCTCCTCAGGGAATTCATCTTTGATATCATTCTCGTTGAGCATTTCTAAGTTTGGATTCTCCAATTGAGATAGGTGATCTGCTGCTAAATTCTTAGCGCCTTTTTTGTCTTTGATCTCCACATCAAACTCTTGTAGCAACAAGATCCACCTAATCAATCTTGGCTTTGCATTTAGTTTTGCTAACAAGTACCTAAGGGCAGAATGATCAGTGTAAACAATCACTTTAGATAGAAGCAAATAAGAGCGAAACTCATCAAAGGCAAAAACAATTACTAGCAACACTTTTTCTGTAGTAGGGTAGTTCTCCTGAGCATTAGTAAGAGTTTTGCTAGCATAGTGAATTGGTTGAAAATGCTTGTCCCATCTTTATCCTAGCATTACCCCGACTGCGTGATCACTTGCGTCATACATAAGTTCAAAGGGAAGTGCCCAAACAGGTACTACCATGATTGGTGCATTGGTAAGTTTCTCTTTAAGGATATTGAAAGGGAAGTGCCCAAAGGTAAGTTTCACTTACATCACACATAAGTTCAAAGGGAAGTGCCCAAACAGGTATTACCATGATTGGCGCATTAGTAAGTTTCTCTTTAAGGATATTGAAAGCTTTCAAACACTCTTGAGAGAAAACATAAGGTACATCCTTCTCTAATAACTTCGTCAAAGGGCGGGCAATTTTTGAGAAGTTCTTAATAAATCGCCTATAAAAACCTGCATGCCCTAAAAAGCTTCTTATGGCCTTAACCGAAGTTGGAGATGGGAGTCTTGCAATCACGTCCACTTTAGTAGTATCCACCTCAATTCCTCAATATAAGATCTTATGACCCAATACAATACCTTCTTGTACCATGAAGTAGCACTTCTCCCAGTTGAGTACAAGATTGGTCTTTTCACACCTGGTAAGTACCCTGTCCAAATTATTCAAACAATGATCAAATGAGTTGCCAAAAACTGAAAAATCATCCATAAATACCTCCATTATATCCTCAATCAAATTATCAAAAATGGCTAACATGCATCGCTGGAATGTAGCAGGTGCATTGCAAAGACCAAAAGGCATTCTATGATAAGCAAAGGTGCCATAAGGACAAGTGAAAGTGGTCTTCTCTTGATCTTCCGGTGCAATAGGTATCTGAAAATAACTAGATAAGTCATCTAGAAAACAATAAAACATATGTCCAGCTAGTCGTTCTATCATTTTATCAACAAAAGGTAAGGGGAAATCGTCCTTACGTGTAGCATCATTTAACTTTTGATAATCGATACATATACGCCAACTTGTTACCATTCTCATTGGGATCAATTCATTATTTTCATTAGGAACTACTGTCATCCTACTTTTTTTTAGAACTACTTGCATTGGACTCACCCATGAGCTATAAGAGATAGGATATATCATACTTGCATTAAGGGTTTGATAACTTCCTTTTTTTCTACCTCTTTCATGTTTAGATTCAAGCATCTCTAGGGTTGTACAACCGGCTTGTAGTCTTCTTCCATTAAAATCTTATGAGTACAAAAGAAGGGATTGATACCTCGAATATCGAATATTTTTTAAGCAATGGCCCTCTTATGCTCTTTAAGTACTTTCAGCAACCTTTCTCTCTGCTCTTCTTCTAAATTAGATGTTATAATTACCGGTAATTTGAAGTCCTTCTCTAAGAAGGCATATTCTAAGTATTCAGGTAATTGTTTTAACTCCAATACTAGTGGCTCCTTAATTGAAGGTTTTAACTATGCTTCCTTCTTCTTTTCAAACTCTTTAAACCCTTTATCAATAGAGGTAGGTTTATTTACCTCCAGTAGGGCTACCACCTCGAATTTGATAGGATCTTCTGAAGCTTCTTCCATGCCTAATTGCAAGCAACTCTCCAGCGGATCCTTAAAAAGTACTTCCTGCATATAACTTGAAACAAAAGTGTCAGTAACATCCAAAAGGTAGAAGGTATCATCTTGATTAACAGACTTTTTCATAGCCTCCAAAATTTTAAATATGATCTCTTCATCTTCTACTCTAAGAATGAGCTTGCCATCACTAATATCAATGATAGCCCTAGCGGTAGCTAAGAATGGTCTACCTAGGATAAAGGGCAACTCAAAATCTTCATCCATGTCCAATATCACAAAGTCAATTGGAAAAATAAATTTACCCACTTGGACTAATACATCCTCAATAATGCTTCTAGGATATGTCACAGATCTATCGGCTAATTGCAAGCTCATGCGTATGGGTTTAGGTTCTCCTAATCCTAGTTTCTTGAAAAAATTATAAGGCATTAAATTGATGCTAGCACCCAAATCAGCTAAAGCTTTGTCAACTAACAAGTTACCAATATGATAAGGAATTGTAAAACTTCCTGGGTCTTTTAGCTTCTTAGGCAACTTGTTTTACACAATCGCTGAACATTCTTTACCCAATATGACTGCAGAAAGCTCCTCAAGCTTCCTCTTGTTGGATAACAAATCTTTCAAGAACTTAGCGTACTTCGGCATCTATGATAAGGCATCAACGAGAGGTAAGTTAATATGCAGTTGTTTAAAGAGGTCAAGGAACTTACTGAATTGTTGGTCATTACGATCTTGCTTGAGTCTTTAGGGATATGGGATGGGTGGTTGATATTCCTTCGCCTTAGATGACTCTACGTCTTCCATTGCTTTCATCCCCTCATTGCTCTTACTAATCTCCTCGCTAACCTTCCTCTTAACATGCAACTCCTTCCCACTTCAAAGTGTCACTACTTTGACATGTTCCTTTGGATTGGTTTCTGTATTTCACGGTAGTGTTCCCTATAGTCTTTTAGAGATTAGCTTCGTAAGTTGACCAATTTAGTTCTCAAGGTTGCAATTAGACGCCTCTTGATTCCTTAACGATGATTCAATGTTAGATAAGCGAGCCTCATTGCCTTGAATATATTTTGTGAGAAGCTCTTCCATACTGGACTTCTTTTCATGAGGAAGAAGAGATGGGAATGGTCTTTGAAATCCAGGTGGGCTAAAGTTAGTCTTCTGCTGGCCTTAGTTTTGATTTCCCCATAAGAAATTAGGATAATTCCTCCATCCGGGATTATAAGTGTTGTTGTAGGGGTTATTTTGTTGCTTGGGTGGATTTCCTAGATAATCTACCTGTTCTAGTTGTTCTTGTGCTCCATAACCCTACATGCCAAAGTCACTTACATCCGATTGTACTTATTGAAGGCCAACAGAGAGTGCATCAATCTTTTTACTCAATAAATCCACCTTAGTTGCCAGAGCAGTAGTCAAGTCCACATCATAAATTCCCATAACCTTTTACCTGGCTCTAGTACTTTTCTACTGATAATTGTTCATCGCTATTCCTTCAATTAGGTTTTGTGCTTGCTCGGGTGTCTTTATGTTCAAAGTACCTCCTGTAGATGCATCAATCATCTGTCTCGTAGATAAATTGAGACCATTATAGAAGGTTTGAATCTGCATCCATAGTGGGAGGCCATGATGTGGGCACCTCCTGAGTAAGTCCTTGAACCGCTCCCAAGTACCATATAAAGTCTCCGCTTCCAATTAAGCAAAACAAGAAATGCCATTTCGAAGTTTAGCAGTCTTTGCAGGTGGGAAATACTTCTCCAAAAATTTCTCTACCAATTCATTCCAAGTTGTGATTAAATTTCGTGGTAGAGAGTTCAACCAATGCTTTGCTCTACCCTTCAAGTAAAAAGGAAATAGCCGTAGTCGGATAGCATCATCCGTGACTCCATTGATTTTAAATGTGTTATAAATCTCTAGAAAGCTAGAGATGTGGGCATTAGGATCTTCATCTTAGAGACCATCAAACCGAAAATATTATTGCACCATTTGTATGATGTTAGGTGCAATTTGGAAGTTATTAGCTGCGACGGTTGGCCTTGTGATACTAGAGTCAGCTCCAATAAGTGTAGGCCTTGAATAGTCAAACATAGTTCGATTTGCTTCATTACCATTGTTAGTTATGTATGGTGGATCTTCTTGATTGATGAATTGAGTGTTGGCCTCTTCATCCTCTTCCTTGATCTCAACGATTGACTTATTTTCTATGGTAGCCATAATTTGTCTAGATCGCAATCTCAAATTTTAAAGTACAGTTCTCTCAATTTTAAGATCAAGTTCTACCAAATCTTCCAGGTTGCTTTGGGTCATGCATTACATGGGCAAGAAATATAGAATCAATTGCAGCTCTAGGTAATAAAAAATAAACAATGAAAACAAAAGGAAAAAAAAATGGTCAAAGTAATAAAGCAACTAATGTTCTTAATATCGAAAGTCCCCGACAACGGCGCCAAAAACTTGATATCAGGCAAGTGCACCTATCAGTTTTAATATAGCGGATGTGAGTCCAAGTCGATCCCTCAAAGACTTCGAGTACTAATATTAACCTTAGCTTTATTATCTAACCGGAAAATTATGACGAGTTGAATGAATTAAAAATACTAAAATTAACAAACTAACCTAATTATGAGACTTGATTAAGCAATTTAGAAAGTAATAAAATTGAGAACAACTTCAAGAAGGTAATAACGTATTTAGGAATTATTTCCCCTAGTGTTTAACATGTTACCGCTTAAAATGTATCCAATTCAATCTCTATTATTCTTGACCGGAGGGATTCACAATTAGAGTTAACACCTTTCTCAAACATATTAACCCTAATCCTAAATTATTTACCGGAATCTCTTCACTTAGTAATATAATTCAGAATCGCATTAATGTATAATGAATTCTCATACAAAAGAACAACTTTCCGGAAGAAACATGTATCTTATCTTTAAGTATATATGTAATTCTCTCCAATTATGTCAAGATCTCATTACATATGTGATTTCTCTATCATCATGCATAATATCATTGATTAATACTCTAGAAATATCAATTAACAATTAAATAACATAATTGAATCAAGAAAAGATAGAAACTTTATTGAAAATTATCAATTAATCTAATAGTCACATGAAACCCTAGGTTCTATAATCCTAAATACAAGAATCTTAAGCTATCATAATGAAACTAAAAACGAATTCCAACAAAATCAATAAATAAAATATAAAAAACCCCTTTTTGTTGATGATAAATCTCTTTAATCTTGAAGTTATATGTTGCTTTTGCCTTTTTCTTCTCTTTCTCTTCAAGTCTCTTCACTTTTGAATGTCCAAATCCCTTATGCGAAACCCTAGTATGTCCTTTTATAATGTATTGTAAGGTTTCTTTTTTCGTCACCAAACACAGCCTGAGACACAATCGTATCCCTAGGTCGTGTAACTTTCTGACCTTAGCAAATTTTCCTAGATAGACACAGCTTGGGGACACAGTTGTGTCTCAAGCTGTATAACTTCAAACTTCATAACTCATTCATTTGAAGTCTAAATTGAGTGAAACTTCATTCCTTTTCTTTGTTTTCAATCCAAGAACGCGTTCAAACCTTGAAATCAAAATTTTACTTAATTAAGTATTAGTTTCTTTAAAGAAAACCAAAGATGTAAGGGAAATATTATAAAATTATCATGTAAAATGTATTTAAAATAAGAGTTATCAAAGAGATAAGGCAATCTTTCTTTTGTCAAATCAAATAATAGTTGGGCTTAGGGAGTGAAGTGATTGTAGGTAGGAAATTGGTTGGGTTTTAACTTTTAAGGGGGTTAGTTAGATTAGTTACATTTAGAATTCTAACTAATATATATATATAATATTTAGGCAATACATTTAGCAAGATAAGAATACATATATAATATATATTATATTACAACATATATTGTATTGTATGTTAAGAAAAGCAACGAAAAGAATTTAATATATATATATATATATATATTTATTTGTGCATGGTAGCACCACTCGTTACATTTAAGTGTAATTTTTGTCATTTTATTTTATTTTTATTTTTATTGGTAGGTTAGTTAATTATTATTATTTAAAATTCTCTTTAATCATTCGTTAGTGATTTCACACGATTTTATGTATTTAGCAATAATTTTATCGAACTAAGTTTTATTAATATTAAGGTAAATTTTAGGGTTTTAGTATGTTAAGGTTCAATGTTCAAGGTCTTTTATTAGATTTAAGTTCTAATTTCCCTTTTTTTTTAAATACGCATACATAAGCTTTAGGATTTGCTTTTGTGATTAACGTTTTTAGATTGTATATAAAGGATTTTTTCCTTTTCACATTTGTTTTAAGCTTCGAATTTAAAATTTAATCGGTTTAAAATTTTTGCAATTATGCTGACTTAAGGAATTATCCACGATACTCAAATTTGACTCTTTAAGTTTGTGGGGTTTACAGTTTATAATAGAAGATTTTGAGTTATGCGATCCTGTAGTTTCTTTTCCCTACATTGGGGTTTTCTATGTTAAATCCTAGTGTTTTTTATATTTTATTTTCAATTTATTATTATTTTCTTAACAAGCGTTATTTATCTTTTAATTTTGATTTATTATTATTATTTTCTTAACAAATTAAAGCCTTACATTTACCCATAACCTTAAAATTTCCCAACTGATACAATTCAATAACAAAGAATTAAATTAAGGTACTAGACAATACCAACCAATTAGTTTAAATTGCTTAACATCCTTAATTGAAGCAATTAGATGAAAATTGAACCCCTTCTTCCCACTTGTAGTGACAACTACACACATACATACATACATATATATATATACATACTTGCAATTAATTTTCATATATTTAGACTAATGAAATTGCTAAGTTACCTTATAATAACTATCACATAATTTTTGATGTTATCATAGTTAATAAGACTATCATTTGTCCAACTTTTAATAAATATTTTTATCCCTTTTCCTACCAGCACGTAAAGTAGCATTGATGAGGAAAAGCCTAGCATTGAAAAAATAATTTTATTCTCTCCCACTTTCCTTATTTCAGCTGAGTGTACTCATATGAGACCACAAATTTTGAATCACATTTTCCCATAAGAGAAGACATCACACAACACATCATAATCTTCTTTTACCTAAAGATACTTAGGGAAAGCCACTTGATTTCTCACCCAAAAAGGCACATGCTTAGAAACATAATTTAGATTATTTTTTCCTTCTACAAGGCTTTCACGTTGGCTACCTTATTAAGCCACCCATCACTTGTCAAATCATTTCCCTTCTCCACATTTACAAGCAAAAGTTACACATACCCAAAAGAAAAGAAAAAGGAAAATGAAAAGAAAAAGAAATACACTAAACAAAACCAATTACTAGCCTTGCAAAACACACATCTTAACAATCTTTTTATTCTCTCACTTTGGTCACAAACAAGCCCCTCCATCTACTTTTCATGCCAGCTTCAAGCTCCCCAAACATCTCCATAGCTTCTCATTTTCACTCCACAAAAATTCCCTAAGCTAACTACTATTGTACATTATCATAGTTCTAATTTTTCCTGACTCCTTCACAAGAACAAGGGAAACTCCAATACCAATTCGCTACCGAATAGTAGCTTTGATGCACTCATTCCAAGCCACCATTTTCGACTCCCCTAGAAGTGAGTGGTAGGAGCACAATCGAGAGCAAGCTGAGTCAAAATTCAAGTGGAAGAGCTGCACATTGTAGTAAAAATATCCTTTTTCTTGAATTTTTCTTTTGTAATCTTAGAGTATTATTATAATAGGTTAGAAATATTTTCATATATAAGTCTTTTCTTTAGAGATCCATGTATACATGCTTATAAGTAGAAGATTAGGTAGTTACATCATGTAATCTTATAAGAACTTCTTGTATACTTAAAAACATGTAAAAGTAAGTTGCTATTCTTGAAATTATTTCAAATAAGAGCCATGTCACATACATAGCTAGGCATGGCATGAAAAAGGGAATTTGTAAGGTTTTCTTTTCAACATATTTCTTAAGATAAGAAAAAAAAAAGCATCTAAATGTTTACTTAGTAAGTAGATGTGATCATGTTAAGGAAAAATGAGAAAAGTCCTAAGACTATTGTTGTCGGGTGATTTTAGTGTAGAGTTTTGATCCTGCAAAAGTATGAATGTACAAAAGACTAAAGTGGAGTTGGGGCTAGTCCGATACCTAAGTAAGTGATTATTTTTGTGAAAAAGTAGGTAAACAAGTAGCTGAGTATTGAAGGGTGTAAGAGAGTTCTTATAATGCTTTCCTTCCCTTTATTTATAGGTGAATATTAGATGTCTGTAATGGTATATAATCATTGTTCGTAGACCATGTAGCAATCTTGTAATAGTCCTAGGACTATCATAACATAACCCATAGCAAAGTAAGCTTCAAAATTGACCATAAATGTTTTTCTTAATAAATTGATGATTAAGAAGTAAAGACAAGAGATTACAACATATTTAGTTAAGATAAGTGTTATTTTAAGGCCTTAAATTAACAAATGGGCTAAAAATCATAAATTTGTCTTAAACATGTAATTGATACACTCATAAAGCTTGTTTACTAGACGTGCTATAGAATATAGAAAAGGCTAATAAAATATGAAAAATTAGGCTTAGGGCTAAACAAACAAGTGAGACATGAGCACTAAGCCCTAAAAGGATATAAAGGCCTAAAAGTCACAAACAGGCTCAAATGCATGAAACAAGCCCAAAAAATAATAATAATAATAATGAAAAAAAAAATGAAGAACCCAGCCAATTATGTACAATAGAAAGTAAATTAAAAAGCCTATTAAGTTTCCTTTAGGCCCATTAGATCAATGCAAAAACCAACCCATGTTATCACCTAAAATGCACCCTTTAAGCATTTGAAGTAAAAGATTAGTAATTGGGTAAATAATAAATATAAATCCTAAGTTTGATTCTCTCAAGCTAAAGTGATGTAAATCCTTGCCTCAGGGATTCAAGGAAAGATTATATAACTTCAACCTTACATGAACTCTAGTCCCAACAAGAAATAATATCCTAATAAGAAATAAGAGTAATGCAAGAAGACCCAAATAATATCAAGTAAAGCAAGAAAGCCCAAAATTAATGGAGCTCATAACCTTTCTAGTCGTAACTATAAGATGTGGGTTCCATTCATTAAAATAGACCCCACCATAAGAAATTACATATGGAAACGATAGAAATTGATTATAAGAATGTGAAAATCGAAGTTAATATGAAAAAGTTATAATAAAAACAAGTTTTATCTGTAATTGAGAATTATTGCAAATTTAGATAATTAGATAGGTAGTTATCCAAATAATTATTAGTATTCTTCTTTTCTAATATTAGGTCATACTAACCTTGACACAGATTTGCCTTCAAATCATTATGACTATAGGACAACTAGATTAAGTGAGTACTTCTGATGATTCTACACTTGTTTTGTACTTGTAATTAATACACCTAAATTTTATATATTAATAAATTGATGCTTGAGGCTTAAGATATACATATGGCCAAATGTTGCTTATTTAATGTACAAAATATTGTTAAATCTACTAACTGAAGAATTGGTTGTATGAATGACTACCACATGATTTAGATAGTTTGCTGATATTGGTTGGTCTCCTAATAATTTGACTTAATCATATTTAGCTTATTTTTAATTAAAAGGATCATGCATATGCACAAACATTGTATTTATTGTTCCAATTGTCACTTCACGCAGATAGTAATTAAAGGGCCTTATAAGGATGAGGATCCTATGTAATTGGATTAATGATGATTAGTACAATATAAGAGTACTTGTACAACAAGACCCTACCCTTGGCTCGTAGACTTACTTGGCATTTGAAGATGCTAATTGTTGGTTGGTAAGAGTTGAGTTTAGAGACCTCTGCTATGATGCATGAGTAAAGATTACGGGGGCCACCTTACCGTTAGACTTAAGAATTTGTGAACTATTGGATTTTTTTAAAAAGGGAATATATTTTGTGAAATATAGAATTTTAATATATAATTAAAAACCCAAGTATTAAAACCTGATTGTGATTGGTGTCGATGAATCTTCAATCTTGACTTCGAAAGACGTTAAATCTGAAGTTGTATGTAATACCTAGTTAACTACTTATATTGTTTGGTATACTACTTATTCATACATTCATATCTGTTTTAATTAATTGTTTGATAACTTGCTTACCAATATAGTAGGAGAGATATCTCACTAAGCTTGTATAACTTACTCCCCATTAGTCTATTTTGCAAGTTCATTTATGCTAAGGTCAAGATAAGCTTGGAGTACAGATTGCAAATCCAAGATATGTAAGAGAAAGCTAGATTTAGTTAGGAAATGTACAATTGGTATCGGAACAGTCTATGTAGGAAGTGTTCATATGTTAAGGTTTTATATCATTTAGTAATTATTGTAATTTATAAAAATTGATTTACCATGTCTTATTATTTGGTGGGGGATGCCGATTCTTTACAATTTTGATGGATTGTAAAATATTGAATATCCATAGTTATTTGTATTTTATAATAAGTTAATATATTAAAAATCAGAAACCTTAGTGATTAATTAATTAGAGTGTTGCAATCTTTGACTTACAAGGCAATTTATGTATCATGGGTGCACACGTGATATTGAGATTTCAAGCAATTATATTAAGACCCCTTTAGAGTCATGATCAGTCCATTTCAATAAGCATCAATGTCATGTTGTATTATATTCTTCATTATTGATGCATTCCCAAATACATATAAAATTCCATAAAACGCACATCTAATCGCATAAGAGATTATAATACCATTTTCCATCAAAGCTAAGTACATCATTATTTGTATTAGAGGTTTAAGATTATGACAAGCATGGTAAGTTTGATTTTTTATAGATATTTCTCTATTAGAGCAAAATTAGAGTTTATTGTTGGTGGAGCCATTAGACATGTGATTTATATGTAGAGGCATGTAACCCTATTAGTTGTTTAGAGGTTACTTCTTCTTGTTGATAAAAAAGAAAAAAGAAATCTTAACTACTGTTATTTGTAGTGGCGTGATTTAAGTTGTTTGTGGTAGGTATTGCCGTATTGTAGAGTAATATTGTTATTGATGTGTATAGATATTGAGTAGTGCATTGATGGAGTTCTAGTAAATTCAAACGTTATTTGTAGAGATGTTGATGTTGTAGTGATGGTAGTTTAGTTGTTAGTGTATTGCTAAATTATTGTTGTAAAGGATTATGATATTGTTTCAAAATGAGTAATGAGAGTGGTCATGCTAGGTTTATTGGCAAGAGAGGTGGTGATAATGGAAATGGCGGCCCTTGTTAGACTGTTTTAGAGCAGTAGATGACCACTCTTACAAAAACCATGTAGCGCTTCATAGATATGTAATTGAATCTAACATGTACTTTGATTGATAATGTGATTCAATAAATGAATGTTCAAAATTAGATTTGAACACAATATATGGGTATAAGTTGTAATTAAGGCAACGATATAAATAAGAGAGATGGAAACAATTTTAATGGGGGCCATGTGTTTGACAAGAACCAACAACTGAAGGGTTTTTTAAACATTAAACTATCAATTCCAAAGTCTGATGGGTGTAGACTACCAGATGAATTTTTGGACTAAGAGAGCATGTTTGACTACTATGAATAATATGACCATACTTAGCTTCCTTTTTTCTTGGTCAAAAGGAAGATTATATTGCAAACTCGTCTTAAAACACACATCAAGAGACCTTAGATAATTTAGGACCATGGTCTAAAAGCAATAAAGATTAGAGAAGAGAGGGAAGATTAATATTCGAAAACATATGCATATCCCCTTTTTGCCTTAGGGTACAACCTAATTAGTATATGCATTTGCTTTTTGACTTACAAGAGAGAAGAGACAATTATGAAAAAATGATTTAATGTCATTAATGTCTTTAACTATAAGCTAGAAACTTGCAAGAGCATAAATAGAATTAAAGCCATAGTTGAATTGTCTCTATGATGATCTTTCTCCATCCTTCATACTGTACCAGCATCATCCCTTCTTTTACTACTAGTATTTCCACCATATCTACCTTAAAGGCTTTAACCTGTGATAAAGAGCCAGTAAGAAAATTCCTACCTTCACCTCTTACAATAACTCTAACCCCTATCACTGTATCTTTTGTAAACTAAGGTCCCTTATGATTTATCTTAGCAAATCCACTAGTATGAGGAGTTAAAGCCATAATTCTTGAACTAAAATGCTATCTTTGAAGACATTAAACTCTATTGGTAGCAACATATGAAAAATCTAATAAAGAGGATTTAATTTGCTTAATCACACTTCTCAAGTTAGGTTGTTTCTTCTCGAAAACACATTCACATCAATGTTTCCAAATGAACCACAAACAAAAACCCATAGTTGGCAATACAACTTTATGGTTATAACTAACATCTTTTAAAGAGGTCTAAGTTTCAAGCAATCATTTATCATTTAGACATAGTTTGTGCATCAGTTCTTCATTTCATAATCTCAAACCATACATAACTCATCTACTTACATTGGAGGAAGATGTGTCCAACTGTCTCTTCATCTAGACAAACAGATTATGTTTGACTTTGTCCATATTCCCTCATGAACATTTTATAATTGGTGTTGATATAATTATTACCACACTTCCAAATTAGTTTTTTGTATTTATGTATACATTCAATGATCTAAATCAACTCCAAACAATATCAAGGATTTGATATGATGTTGAACGATCTTCTCTTGTTGCTAGTGCATCTCTTAAACTTGCCTACTTGTACCTAGATTTGATCAAGTATTAACCATCGGAAGTATGCAACTAAACAACTTTACCTTGACAAAGGGCTGGACTAATATACAATTTGGTTATGGCTTGAGTTATCCTTGCAAACAAGAATCTAATTTTCACAAATCCTAAGAATTAGATGCACTATCCATAAGCTCTTTCACTTTCATGTTCCAATATGAATGCATGCAGGGATAAAAGTGTTCATTTTTTATTATAAATCTCAAGCTATGGATCTTTGAAAACTTTTATCAATTGTTCATTCCTAACTTGCCATATTATGTTTTCCTTTGCTAAACCTCTACCACTAATGATACTTTGCCATATCCAAGAAGCTCACCCCCTTTTGAGCATCTAAAAATGTGGTTTTTGGAAAATAATTGCTCTCTAAGACCTTCACCTAAAGTTGATTTGAACTGAAAGGATTCATAAAGCCAACTTCCTCAAAAGAGCATCAATAAAATCTTCGAGGTCTCTAAAGCCCAGTCCCCTCATCCTTTGCCTTCCATCAACTTATTACATCTTCTCCAATTAATCTTATTCAAGTCTAAATTTCCACCCCACCAAAATTTTACGATGATAGCAATGACTTCTAAACACCACTCTTTTGGATTTTTGAATATAGACATTGAGTATGTTAGTGTTGCAAATGCAAATGCATTAATCATAATTTCCTTTCCTACATTGGATAAGAGAGCAACCTTCCAACCTTGTAACTTTCGTATAATTTTATCTTTGATGATTATTGAAGAAGAAATTTTTTACCTTCCCTAAATTGTAGGAAGGCTCAAATAATGCCCTAGGTTGCTTATTGAATCTATGTCCATAATAATACTTAACGATCTCATCAAATTCTCATCTACATTTTTACTAAAGAAAATATTAGACTTATGTAAATTTATAGCTTGATTAGAAGTTTCACAATCATCTTTTAATATTTTCTTTAGCCTAATTAAATTGGCTCAGCTTGCTTTTACAAAACATAACCAATCATCTACAAAAAAATAGGTAGGTTAGAACTGGATTACTCTTTCTAATTTGAACTCCTTTTAAAGAGCTCTCACATGATTCCTTCATTAATAACCTGAATAGTACATCAACAACAAAAATAAAGATATAAGGGAACAAATGGTCCTCGTATTGAATACACCTTGAAAGAGTGAACTATCCTATCCTTTTACTATTTAACATGATATTGAAAGCATGATTATTAAAATCACGATTGTACTGTTGCTTTGAACATGTAAAATCAATTAAGTCTTATGAAATTGTATAAAACCAGTAAAATCATAAACTTATAGAATCGTAAATCAAAATTCATAATTCTACTAAAAATATTTATATAAATAATTTTATCTTTGTTTTAACTAAGAAAAATATTATAAAATTATAAATTTATAGTATTGTATATTTGACTCGTGATTTTAACAATTATAATTAAAAGAAACTAATGACATGTATCATCAACCTATCAATCTAATATATTTTGGTGGAAAAATATTTGAGCTTAGAGGAGAGAGGATAGGGAAGTAGAGATAACTATGTGGAATTTAATTATTCAGCTAATGTGCAAGAAGTTTGGGCCACCATATTATAGATAGGAATTCTTTCCCAATTGCAAATGCTTAAGCAAGATGGTGCATCTATTAGTAAGTATGCTTAGGAGTATAATACTTTATTAATGGGGTGTGATGTCAAAGAACCAGTCGAACAAACCATCTCAAGATTCTTAATCTGGTTGAGATGCAAAATAGCTAATGTTGTTGAAGTTTAGAAGTTTTCAATCTTCGATAATTTTATAAAGCTGGCCTTGAGAGTTAAATGCCTGAAACAGAGAAACGAAGCAATAGAGTTCCCATTCTAAACATGAAGAACAACATGCTGAAGAGAAATTTAAGGAAGAAAAGCCCTAGCAACTTAAGATAGAACACAAGCGAGTGCAAGAACTATGAAAAAGGCAACAATAGCAATAACACATCTAATAAATACAAGTTGCAAGATTGTAAGTGAAGTGTACTAAGGAGGAAGATGAGTGTTATTAAATGCTTCAAATGCCAAAGCTGTGGCCATTTAGAGTTTGAATGTCTAAGTAGGTGAGTCATAATAATCAAGACTAACCTACTAGAAATTGAAGTAGTCAGCAAAGAAAAGAAAGAAGACAATGGATCAATCATTGAATGCCAAGTGCAATTGTATGAGACAGATGAAACCATTCAGTTGAATGGTGCAAATGAGGATATAAGAGAAATGATGCTACTCCTCATTAGATGTTCCAAGGAATCAAAACAATTGATAAATATGGTTTACAGTGAAAACCTATATTCTTCACCAAATGTCTTGAGCAAGATACAACTTATTCTATTGTGATTAATAGTGGTAAATGCACCACATATCTTCTACAACTGTTGTTTCATGCTCTAGGATAAAGGATGACACTATATTCACAATTGTATACCTTGCATTGGTTTAGAGAGAAAGATAAATTATGTCAAGGGTTAATGTTATAAATATCTAAATTTTGTCAAAATATTCAATTTACTACTTTTATTTTAAAAAGATTAATTTACTACTTCACTGAAATTTTCATAATCATTTTTGCTATCTAGACTAATTTTGTTAAGTCTGTTTACTAACATGAATATAAAAACAAATTAAAAATTAACCTATGACTACCATTAGGTCGAAGGATGAGTGTGTATCGTTCATGCTTTTTCATTATGAAATCTTACAATATATGTGTTATTTGAGTACTTTCATGGAATTATTATCATAAAATTAATAAATTACACATAAGAATGGTTAATAGAATAAAGTGATGAAAGTTGACTAATAATTGGGCTTAAATGATTTATATTATACTTATATATTTTTATCTCAAATTTATACTATTTTAATGTATATCTTTTTATACTTGTAATAGGAAAAATTTTATAGCAATGGAAAATATACATGCAAATTATTACAAATATAAAAATATACAAAAAGCGGAAACAGGGAGCGACATTACCGGTCCAAATACAAGTCACAGGCCTGGAGATTGAATTGAAATTCAATCATCGGTTTCCACTCATGTCCAGGGCACTTCACAATGGAAGAAACAAAAGGACATGGGCTTATCATAGCCCCAGACACCAAATCACTTAGCCAGTCCAAATCCATTTCACGCCTGGAAATTTGAAAATCTTTGTCATTCTCCACTCTACACAGGCGAAGAGACATTGGAGAAACTAAGAAGCTGCCACGTGGAGCAACAACCAGAGGAGAATGCAAAGAGATTTTAAGAAGAATTCCAATTGTCAAACTTGAATCCGAGGAGAACGCTGCTTGCTTAGACAACTCTTTCATGAATATAATTGATCTCGATCAATTGTCTTTAATATTATATTTATTAAATATAAATTTTTGTCACTATAATGATAATTGAATTTTTCTTTTAAGAATGGAAAAAATTTACTAATGATTTTGCTGTTCATATTTGAGGATAATTCAAATTTTAACTATTGCGTGGTAAGAATAAATAGAACTAACTCAAATAATACATGAAATATCATAGGTAGTATAATATAAATCTTTTTTTTTTATACATTATAGTATTTCTTGTCAAAATAAATATACTATTCAAAGGCTTAGCTATATTGTTATTTACTATTTTCAAGCATTCAAATGGGAATAATGTTTTTATTTTAATATCATTTTCTATTATAAGTTCTAGTAGTATTATAATGAAATAATCATGTTATTATCTTACTCACTGAATTATATCTAGTCTCAATGTATTATATTGCACATTGGTGCCATTAAGCCTTGTGAGTAACAAAGACGTTAATAAATAACATCTCAAATTAAATCAACATATATAATCTATACACTTCATGAAGACATAAATGGCACTTATAAAAAACTAAAATAGTAATTTTATTCAATAATTCCTATACGTTTAGATGAAACAAGAACTCAATTAAAACTATAATTCTAAAATTAAAGCCAAAACCAAATTGGAAAAAATGAACCAAATTTTATCTATCCAATTTAAAAATCAGTATTTATACTATTAGATAATAGTAATTTTGACTATTAAATATGAATGTCTAAAGATATTTATCAGTACAAATATTCTAATTAAGGGAATTGTAAGCTCACTGATTTATCAATGATTGTTATTTTACTTTAAAAAATTAAATCAATAATATTAATTTCTTTTAAAATGCAATATGTGCGATTTTTTTTTTTTGGGATACATGAGTTATAAATTGAAAAGAAAAAATAACAAAGTGAAATTATATAATTTTTTTTTGTTGATATTTTTTTTAATCATTAGTTCAACTGTTGTCATCCCAATGTTGGATTAAAATCTGTATTAATTATCCATGATTGATTCTTTATACCCTCTTTTTCCTATACTTCTTTGGTGCATATCAGTAAAAGTTGGTGGAAGACGTTTTGAGATAATGTGCATATCCAGTCAAAATCTACATTAATTAATCAATACCCGGTTGCGGCCAAAAAAATAAAAAATCAATGCACGGTTAATATTACAAGTTTTGCGAGATTGTGACGTTAAATGTCACGAACGGTAGAGTATGGTATATACGGATTTTTTATAGTTTCGTTTATAACTTTTATGGGCCGATAATATTATCTATTGGATCATTAATTTAATATTTATTATATTTAAATCATTTAATTAATTATATTTTTAATTGTTTAGATCTAATAGATAATAAATGAATTATGAAATCAAAAGGTAGATCGATCTCTTTAAAATAATGAATGAAATTGTAAAAGTTTTCTTAAATAGAACCTTAGAACAATCCATATACTCTGGATTAGGAAAGTTAAAATGGAGCAACAAGTTTTTTCTATCCATGCTTTTACCGGATAAAAATTAATCTTCTTAAATGAACAGCCCACCCTATCATGTAGATGATGTCGAGATGGGGATAAGACAAATTTCATTAAAATAATAGACATCATCGTGGAATCTTTAGTAATAGATTTTTATATGGTCCCGACATTATTTTTTATATATCAATGTTACTATTTTTTTTATTCTTAATTTATACTTCTTTAAATCTAAATTATTAAATAAAATTTTAAATTTAATTATTTAAATTTTAAAATATATAAATAAATAATAAAATAAAAAAATAAAACCGATTTCGGGATTATAGAATCTCTTCTTATATATACGAACCAAGCATTGAGAAGTAGGAACGTTCGCAAGGAGACTACATTATTTTTAATTTTTCCTTTTCGTTTTGGAGGTGGAATAATATTCAGAAGAGAAGAGAAAAATTCTTCGAAGCCGCATGAAGGGACGAATTAGATTTTACGAAGTTGGCCACTGATTCAACATGCATTGGGACTTCAGTTTTATTTCATTCTTGAGTGATTTTGCGTACACTTTACTTTAGAAACATCTGTTTTTTTATTAATGAGTATTTTCATGGCATGTTTCTATTTTATTGCGTGTTCTTTTAAATTAATCGTTTGCAAAATTATTTTATGTGAGAGATTAACGAAGCCTAATTGCTAATTATTTTTGTGATTTTATTATAATATAATTAGATATTTGGATTATTTTTGTTCGAATCTTGATACCATAGTTTTGTCTTTAGGACCTAAAGCATAAGATTATATAAATTGTTCTTAAAGTAGAAAAACATTTTATGAATTATTAAGATTCATGTTTAATTAAGTTAGTCAACTCAAAAGATTGTAACTACTTTTAGTTAAATTAAATTTGCATTTTGAGCTTATTACATTGTTCATTTTAATTTCTATCTAAATGAATATAGGAGAAATTAATTGAAGGCAATAGTCAATTACATATTGGAAGATGAGTAATTCTATTTTTGAATCCATGTTAAATTGACTTAAGAATCTAGGAATCGTTGGTTAATAATTTGATTATTTGAGAGATGAAATAGATTATTGATCTATAAAAGAACTTTAGGACTTTGAAGGGAAATAAAGTACTATAGTAAATTCATAAGAATAACCAAGTTCCTAATTATAATTATAATTTAGTTACATTGCGATTAGTATATTTTGGTGGATTTGGTTTTCCCACTTCATTATTGATTGAACCAATAAAAGTTTTCTTTGTGATCATTTTATTTTGATTCCTTAGTCTTATTTTGTTTAGATAATTTAGTTTGATTTTACTTATTAATTTTTCAAGTGCTTGGATAATAATAGATTTGATATTAGTCTAATACTTGATTTAATCCTTGTAGGAATAATACTATACTCACCCTTTACTACTTGATCGATCTAGTATACTTGTTAGTGTGCGCACTTGTTTAAAAATTTCACAGCAACTCTTTGAAGTAGATCACGATTTAGTTTGCCTTAAGCAGTTGTTTCAATTAGCCTAAAGCCTAGGAGTGGTCAATGGCCACCTAGTGGTGGACTAATGTAACTCCCCACAAGTGGTTGCTTGCCACTCTATAGTTTTGTGATGGTTGGCATGTTCAATTTTTGGTTCATTCTTAGATCTAAGTTAGTAAATGAGATTAATAGAGTTAGTTGAGGTTGCAAAAATAATCATGAAAACTTCAATTAATTAGTAAATTAATATTTTCAAAGTATAAATAGTAAATTACATATTTTGGTAAAGTTTGAGTACTATTTATTATATTAACCCTTATGTCAATAAGTAGGTTAGAGTTTAATCAAAGATTAGGGAGCATGCATATGAATTGTTGTGTGATGCTATAGTTATAAAAGTTTCTCATATTCTTCTTGGTAAACCTTGGATGCATGATAGGAAAGTTGTGCATGTTGAGTTTAAGAATATCTTTACTTTTGTTAAGGATGGACAACAAATAATTTTAAACCTAATGACTATAGAGGATACTTAGAGGGATCAGATTGCATGGGTAAATTAAAGAAAGACCAAAAAAGCATAGAATCCCATTGTTAAATCTTATAAGTCCAAGCATTTAACAAATCTAAGGACAAATCATTTGTAATCCTTAGCAAATGATAAGAATCAGATTTCAAACCACCATAAACCAAGTTGAGAAGTGACTCAAGGCATCCAAGACCAATCTCACAACTTGTTTTTTGGCTAAATGGGGAAGAACTAGCCTTTTGCAAGTGATAAGAAGCATTCGTTATTGGTGATAGCCCCCATTATCTAACTAATCATAAGAGAAAGAAGAATATAATGCTTAATTAGAGGAAACTACACTTATCAGTTTATAGGAAAGCAAATTGAGTCCAGATATTGATCCTTTAGAAACTACAAGTATTAATAATTACTCTAACCCTATTATCTAATAAAGAAAATGCATTGAATTTTAAATCAAAACTTAATTGAAATTTTACAAGTAAAAAAGAAATAAATTAAATTTAAATGTAATTCAAAAGTAAGAGCAATAAAATAAAGAAACTTTAAGAATGCAAAATAAATTAAATACCTAGATACTACTTCAGCTAGGGATTAATATGTAATTAATCAAAAGTATCCAATTTCTTCTCTATTTTTATTAATTAGGAAAATTCTCTCAATTGAGTTAATTAGAATCACTTCATTTACTAACTCTTAATCTTTAGTATATCTACTTAAATCACTTCTACAATAGTATATATTTAAGACAGCATTAAGAACATAAATTCTCATCAACAAATTCAATAAAACTTCTAGAAGAATTCCATAACTAATTGCTAATCTTATAGAACTTCTCGTCTATAATGCTAGATCTAATTACATACATGATCTCACAACCCCATGCATAATATTAGCTAATTATAATTGAAACTTTAGAAATGAAAATCTAATCAATTAAGCACACACAATTGAATTAATAAAAACTAGAAGATTTATTGGAATTAACAAAATAAGTGCTTTTGTTACGATCCATGTTTTGGAAGAAAAGTGGAGGTATTTAACTTGGGACTTAACATAAAATGAGTGGCATTTGTAGGTGGTTTGTTCATGAGGTAGGATAGTCTCTCAAGGAGGGGTTGACCTCCCATGAGCAAAATGGTCGAGAGCTAATGTTACTCGCCTAATGATGGTTATGGCAAGCTGAAACTAGTAGAGAAGTTAGGCTTTCTAACCATATAGAGGATGATGGTTATGCCGGTTGGCACTTCTAAAGATAGAAGGGCTTGGAATAATCTTAGGAAGATGGGAAGGGAAAAGGCTGTCTTGTCATCCATAATATAAGAAAATAAGATGAGGTAAAGGATGGATGAGTGTTGTATGGCCACATAAGGAAGGGGTAAACCTCTTGTCCTATGATAAGTGGTATTAGAGCGCAAAAATTTAGCTTGGATGAGCTACCTAAAAACTACCCAATGTGTTGATTGAAAAAGGTAGTACTTATTGACCACTAGGTCATGTAGATAAAGCTCAATAGGAGGAGTCGCCACTAGGTAAATGACATCATTGCTAGAGGGGTCAGTTGTGTCTTGAGCTACATTGTAACAAGACTTTGCCCGAATCCTTAGAAGATAAAATGTATTTTAGAAGGTAAATCCTACCATTGGGCCACTCAACAAGAGTTGATTTTAGAGGATAAGGAGAGGGCGAGAGGGAAGGGGAGGGGGAAAGGATGCTTGTAGAAGCCTTGAAGTCCTAGAAGAGATGATTGGCATGGAGTTGGACAATGTAGGAATAAGGTTTGCAACCTTAAGGGAAAGGTAATGGCAAAGAGTTGGCTCTACGATGAGAGTTTCATCGATTTAAGTGAGGGAGAATGTCACAATTCATGTTTTGGAAGGGAAGTGAGGGTGTTATACTTGAGGCTTAATGTGAAGTGAGTGGCATTAATAGGCGATTTGTTCATAAGGTAAGATAGTCTTTAAGGTAGGGTTAGCCTCCTGTAAGTAAACTGGTTAAGAGCTAATGTCGCTCTCCTAATCATGACTATGGTAGGTCGAAACCAGTAGAGAAGTTAGGCCTTCCAATCATATGTTGGATAGGGACAATGCTAATTGGTACTCCTAAAGCTAAAAGGGCTTAGAACAGTCCAAGGAAAGAAGAAAGGGAAAAGGTTGGATCATCATCCATAATAGGAGCAAATGTTATGAGGTAAAGGATGATCAAGCACTGCATAGGCACATAAGGAGAAGGTAAACCTTCCATCTTGTGACACTTTACATGATAACTCTAGGATCCTAAATATTACAAAATCTATGCTATGATCATCATAAAAGAACAATCTTTACATGTTAACTTTAGGATCCTAGATATTACTAAATCTACACTATGATAATCTTAAAAGAACAATCTTTACATGTTAACTCTAGGATCTATAAGTCTAGGTATTATAAAATTTATGCTATGATCATCACAGAAGAACAATCTTAAATGGAAACAATAAGAAAATGTTAAATCTTCAACAAAGATAAATGTTAAACCCTAACAATCCCCAAAGAGAGGCTGCTTTTCAGATCCCCTTTTCTCTAAAAATTTGGCCCATTATTTATAGAAATTGTTAAAAGGACTCAATAAGGAAACCTTTTGTGGATTAGAATGATCATGACCAAAGATCAAGGATGTGAACCTCAAGCATGATTCCTCCTTTCAATTGCAGTCTTTGAAGGCTCCAAGGATCACAAGTGTGATCTTGACCATAAATTTGTGATCTTCTCTAATCATTCATCTTCAGCATAATTTCTCTTTGTAAGCTACTATCTCATATTGCATCTTTAAATGAATAAAGATCTCTTCAAATCAACCCCAGTTTTGAATGGTTCTTAAACGAATTCTACTCTTTTTATATCAACATCTCCTAAAGAACTTGAAATCAATATCTCACTTAATTATGTGCCAAATTCATTAAAATCACACCAAAATCATTGAAAATCATTATAAAAACTTATCAAGAAATATGTACAAATTCACATTCATTAATGCTTGAAAGCGACTCATTTCTAGCATCAATCTCTAAAAGACAACCATTTAGATGCCAATGACTTTGTGTTACTGACATATTGGTATTGCTACTATTAACCTAGTGGTAATATTGATTTAGTATTTCTTTGTTTGATTGTAACAATTCCTAATTAGGTTATTTTGTGAGTCATATTAGATTAACATAATTAATCTGTTGTATACCAAAAGTCATAAGTAACATTGATTTAGAAATTTCAACACCAATTGGTTTGATTATTGAATCCATTTCAATGATCATCCATAACCCATCATATTCTCTTTTTCATTATTAAAACATTCCCAAATACATATAAAATACCCATAAAACGCACATCTAATTGTAGAGGAGTTTACAATGCCAATTTCCATTGAAGCCAAGCACATCATCAATAGATTTCATTCTAACTCACCATACTCTCATAATTGATCTCTTTCACATTAGTTGTAGGATGTGTTTTGATTTGCGTTTTCTCATTATTAGTGACTAAGACCTAAGGATGCAACTAGGCAAGTCGTTACAAGATATTTGACTCATCCAACCCAATAAAAACTTTATAGGATTTAGGGCTAGGTTTTGAGATTATAGAAAAACCTAATGGAAAAACTAATCAAGTAAATATATATATATATTAACAAAAATAGGGGAAGTTCTAAAAATCTCCTTCTAAACTTTGATTTAGCTGTGGATTGACCCTTTTAAAGTGAGGTTTTTTATTACCTGAACTTTCATAAATTAACAAATAACCTTTATAATCCTTTTAAAGTTTAATTTTAGTATGTAAATACCCCATAAACTTTGATTTTAATGCATAAATACCCCCAAACATCTCATAGTTTAGGAAGGGTATTTGTGCACTAAAATTAAGGTTTAAGAGATGTTTAAAATCAATATTTAAAGGTTATGAGGATTGTTTTGCCAATTTATTAAAATTTAGAGGGTTAAAAACCTTACTTTAAGAAGTTTTAATGGAAAATTCGTACTTAAGTCAACGTTTAGGAGGATATTTTTTTTTGCATTTTTCCTATAAAAATATTTACTCTTAACATACACATTATACACACCGTATGCATGTTCTATATTGTACAACACATTTAATTTTTAATTTTAATTATTCTGTAAGTTAGTAAATATAATTCTAATCCTACTTAATTGCTTTTCATTTTGCTCTCTCCTTCATCCCATTTAAACCTTATGAAAACTGGTTTCTATGAAATCATTTAAATCACATAAAAACCCACCTCTATAGGGTTATAGGGGTGGGTTTTAAGATTAGGGGGGTAAAACCTATAAAGTTTTTATAGAGTTCAAAGAAATGCCAGACCCTATAGGAGTGGGTTTGGATTTCATAAAACTAATTCTAAACCTACCCTAATTACATCCCTAACAAGACTAGCCTTACTACTTTCTTGTTAAAATTTAGTTCTACAAAAGTTACCTTAATCCTTACCAAAATATCGTATATGAGGATCATGTTTATCAAAAATGCACTCATTGTGATGCTTTCAAATTCTTGACATGTCTTTTAAGTAGATTTGCATTTACGACTATTGTTATAAGCTCTCCAAGCTAGATGTTTCATTTTAGGAGACAATACTATTAACTTCTCCATATTTTGTTGCCTACATTAACAATGATGAAGGTCTAGATGTTTTCGACTTTATTAGGGCAACTTCCTTCTCAAGCATTAGTAACTTGATTCCCAATATTGATGTAAATTTAATCATAGGTTCAGATTACCTTATCTTCATTGACAAATGGCAATGCTTGGATATTCTCAGTTGTCTTCTTTCGTACACAATAAAATTAAACTTTAACTCTCACCATGATTGGTGGCTAAAAAATAATAAATGGTAACCAAAAGTATTAGTTATCAACATGCAATTGGTAGTAGTTGAGACATTAATAAAAGGTATGGCTACCAATCATAATTTAGTAATTAAAAATAATATTTTTGGTAGCAAAAAGCATTTCAAAATGATAGTATATAATAATATTTAGTAGTCAAAAGTGAAACTATTTATTACCAAATGCAATTTGGTGCTATAAAATTATACCTTTTTGCTACTATTCCATGTTGGTTAAAAGCATTATAAAGTTGTGATGAGCAATGATATTTAATAGATAAAAGTCATGCTATTAGCTATATGACTTAGTTGCTAAATACACATAACAATTGCTTGCCATTATCTATTTTGGTAGAGAAAATTTTCACTTTTGTGCGTTAGTTAATATACTCATATTTTTATCACCAGCTTTATTTATAAAGAACTAATTACATAATTCTTATAATTAGTTGCCAATATTAGAAAATTAGTTAGAAAATATTTGATAATTGGTTAGGCATTATTAGAGAAACAATTAAGAAATATTGGTTAGTTAATATTAATAGCCAATACTAGCAATTAGTTAAAAAGTAGAGAGTTTACGGGTATTATAAATAGTCATTGTTGTAGAAGAAATGCAACCATCCACCAATTAAGCTGATAAAGTTCATAAACTTCTTCAAGAAGTTATATTAGAGATCATCTCTTCTTGAATTGGGACAAAAGCATTTGTAACAATTTGGTACTCTTGTTATGATGAATAGTAAAAGAGAGAAATTGAATATGGAAAAAATACGTAACGTTTTTTTTTACCTTTAATAGCAACAACAAAAATGGACACAATTTCTTTATGATATAGGAGCGACTATTCTAAATTAATTGTAACATTCATCAAAAAGAATGGATTAGATTGAAAGTTTCAAATGAGAAGAATCAGAATTCCAACAATTTAGCACTACTATCTGACAATTAAAAGGATTTTGAAGACCATACTAATGCATCAATAGTAGAAGATAAAGAAGTAGAGGAAGATAACTTATTGGAGAAGAAGTAGATGTGAAGGCATATTGGGAGGATAAACTAATGGAGATCAAATGTAAAGAGATAATCACGACTTAGAAGATTTGCACATTTCAGTGGAAATTGTGTCAACATTTGAGTTTAAGAAACCAAAAGATCTTGATTTTTTCGAACTCAACATTCAGGTGACTAGAGATGATTGTCTCGTCATTTCCTCATAATATAATATTTCATTATTCACATAAATGTGCAACAAGTACTTTTTTGGTAAATGAAAATTAAAATAATTTGAAACTAAGGTTCTAAGAATCATTAACAGCATAAAGTACAAAATTTAATTTAGTGTCTAGGAATCAAATGATAAAAATAATTTAACCTAAATAATCAAATTTGAGTTTTTAAACCAATAACAAAATTTCTACATATTAGCTATTATTCCACATCATAAAACTCATTAAGAATGAAAATGAAAACACTATACTATAGGCATGGCTTTCAATTGAACTTGACATTGAAAAGATCATAAAAGTTGTATCAACATCTTTGTAAATTTTATTGCTTTTTTTCACTAGTTAAGATGAAACATTACCTAGTTTAGCATCAAAATTCCCCAATCTATTAGAGAGTACCTTAAAAGATCGCATATTTGGAATTAACAGGTCTAATTAAAGCTATAATTGAGTTGAGTTGAACTGATACGATATTAGGCTTAAGTTTCTTGATTTGAAAACTTGAAGCTCTAGCTTAACTCGAGTTTAACTAAACATTAAATTTTAAGTTTAAGCTTAATCAAGTTTGAGTCAACTTGTTTAACTTGATTAAGCTCGAACTTTTAATAAATTTCTCCTAGACAATGTTAGATTTGACTATATTTGAAAAAATTAAAAATGTATTAGAAATTATACGAAGCTTGATTAAGCTCATGAGACTGATGAGTTTAGTATTTTAAAACTTAAGCTTGGCTCAATTTAATGCTTGAGTAGCTCGTGCTCAATTCAACTATGAATGAATTGAATTTGAGTAAAACTCAAGCAGAGCTCAAGTATGTTACAAACCAGCTTGGTTCATTTATGCCCTTAAGTCCCATTACCGCTTGAAATTTTCTCAATTTCAAACTTGCTACGTGAATTATCCCTTAATCAATTCCTTGTTAGGAAAAATACTATGCCATCATCAAGAGTATCTACTACAAAGAATGGAGCTTAAAAAGTTCATATTTCATAAATAAATGCTCTTTACAGCTCTAACCCATAATATAGTTAGATTTTGCATAATTCTCTAAGTGATTTTTTCTAAAGAAAATTTTTGAAAGCTTGTAAATATCTAAATCCCACTCCACCATGGTATTTTCGACATAGTTAAATCATTCCAATATCTCCAGTGGAGTTTCTTGCTAGATTAATCTCTACCAAAACAAAGAAGCTACATCCTTATGCCATTCTCCAAGTAGCTATTTTCATAGTATACCATTTAATAGCATATTCTATTATCATGTGAGGAAAATGCTACTTGAAATGATAGTAGTCATATGCTTTAATTTATAATATTAAACAAATAAGCCCAACATCATCCAAGATTGAATTATATCTTTATAAATTTCATCCAGTATATATTATCATTATGGGGTTTTGTTGCTCAAATGAGCAAATTGTTAAATTCAACTAGCTTTTTCGGCTATTAACCAGGTGTTTTAGTTTAGGCTAGCTAACTTTCATTATATAAATTAACATTATATAGGTTCCATAATTGGTGAAATGTCATATCCCTATGCCTCATCTTGTAAGAGTCTATTTAAAAATTTTTGAACTAGAACTAACATATAATATCTAATATTCATCTTAGAACTTACTTGACTATGTAGGTATTATAGCTCACAAAGTTCATTAAATTCTAATGAACGTCCATATATCTAGCAAAACTTATCTAAGTAGAAAGTATGATATATGTAATCGAATCTCCTAGTAGATATGATATAACCTTCAATATAAGTGAATTTGTTAATAATTGTTTATAGTTCAAGAAATGTTCAAAAGCATGTAGGTCTTATAGTTTGCAAAATTCAAAAATTCCAATGAACATCCCTATCTCTAGCAAAACTTATTGTACAAAGTTTGATATATTCAATCGATTTTTACTTAGTAAATAAACCTCCATTATAAGTAAATTTGATAAAAACCTTTATAGAATGTTCAAGGTTATAAAAGTTAGCAACTTAAGTCTTTTCAAGAGCTAGAAAAATCATCTAATGCTTTGAGCGATAGGGATGAACATTGCACTATCAATGGTTCAAAATGAAAAGGGGTAAAGTAAAGATAGGTAAGCAAGAAATATATAGTCTCAATAAGCTTTTATATTGCTATGAGAAGTGACAAGGAAATGTTTAATAGATTTAGTCTCCTATCACCATTGAGACTAGGTGCTGGAAGAAGGGCATAAATATTAGGAAATGGAGTTGAATTGGCTACATAATTTCTTCAACATTGTAAACTATAGTGGTCAATATATAATTAAAAACTACAACATGAAAATTTTTAGATTTCCTTCATTAATATCAACAATAATCTTATACATGAATGAAAAGCTAGTCCATTTTATTTTTAGTCTTATCCTTTCCATCTAAAAGAGAGTTCAATATGAAAGGCTATTTGCCATAATTATATTTAACAAAATCAACAATTCTTTATAACAAAAACTTATAGAGCACAACATTCCTTTGGAATTTCATCCACCAGCTAGATCCATCTTGTTGAATCCATCATGACAAGAACAATGCGGTTATGATCTTGGCAAGATGCCACCTCCTTTCCTTCACATAGCCTTCTATAGCATAGCTGATAAGTCTAGGAACGAGTTCTCCATTTTCATTGATTAAGTTTCCAATATGTCACCTAAAGAGCACCACATCCTTAAGGGCCAAGCACCTAATACGGCCTAGTTGGGATGTCATTGGATGCATAGCATCTCCTACAATTGTTATATTTCTTGGCCTCAAATTTTTCAATAGTTAGTCCTACGGATCCCCAGCATCAATGATGTATAAGTTAATTATGAAAGGTTTGCTTGTTTTATAATATCAAGGTATGTTGGAGGGAAATCTTTAGCTAATTTTTCAATCACTTCTCTTTGGATTGATTTCGACTCACATGGTATGTCATTACCTAAAATGAAAGCACACTTAAAAGCATAAAATTAGGATAAATGTCCACATGAACATCATCTATGATGATGTTAAATCAACATATTTTAGTCATAAGTTTGATTGTTGGCCAAAAGAAAAAAAATGAAAAAAGAAAACTATATAGTTTGATTTAGTATAATAAGAAATGTTTTGAATGTTGATTCAAGTAGTCAAATGAACCAAAATCAAACTATATACACGCTTGAATTACCATAGATGGGTAGACCCAATAGACAATAGGCATTGTGATTATTATTTTTAGATTAGAAATGAAGGTTCAAGTATAATTCATCATCTACCTTCATCAGCAAACTTCTTTGTTACCAAGAGGAACAAAACCACCCTTCTTTCCCTCGCCAACAAACTAACAAATTTCTCGGTAATGAACATTTAGATAAAATTCCAATCCATGAATTTCATATCGACCTGAATGGACTGGTGTAGCGAGCCCTAGCTAACATACAATTACTGCATGCACCCAATCATATCCTATCACTATCTATACATGAACAAAGAGAAGTATAAGATTATTGAACTTCATTAAACTTGTTTATACGAAACATGAAAGTATTATTCTATGATGCTCTAAGCTAACTGAGAGTGTCAATTTAACCTAATTTACAACGTATACAAGTTTTATAAAGAAAAAGTATAAAGATACTAAAAAACAATGCCTAGAACACTTTATATAAAAGATTCCTTATCAAAAGGAATAACCAAGATTATCTCATTTTAATGGTTAAAAATCAATTACATTAACCAATATCATTAACACCTGAAGCTACCTTCACCCGCCACATCTATTAATATACATCAAAGCTAGATACTTAAAAATGTAAAACACCTTAGTAGATATCGATCTTGGGTTATTATTGATCGACTTCATAGTAAAAGTTTTAGCTATCACATAGAAGTGAAGTGAACAAATTTTATCATGTGACAATTAGTAATGAATTTTGGCCATCAATTATTAGTCATATGTAAGTCCCACAACCAGTCACTTAGGGTTTCGATCGGTTGAAAGATCCGATCAAGCCTAAATTATAAGTAAAGCTAGAAATATTAGTAAAAATGATCTTATAAGTTCGAATTTAAGAAAATAAGTAATAAAATAAAAGAATATAAAATTTTCAAATTTTAAGTATATAACTCGTTATTTATCGAAAATGCATAAAATGCATTCCGATAATTAGTGAATCACTAGATATAAATTATATGTATATTAAAAATTATAGAATGACCTAAATAATATTTAAAAATATTTAATTATACTATATATGAATTTAGATGTAGGTAGAAATATGCGTAATTACTTAAAATACGCGAAATGTGCTAAAATAATAATAAATAATTAAAGAAAATTCGTAATTATTTAAGGAAAAATCAAGAAAAATCAGGAAAAATGATGAAAAATCTAGAATTGAGGCGTGGCAATCGAAATTGAAGAAACAAAATCAATCAATTAAAATGCAACAAATAGAAAGTAAAAAAAAGAAGAGATAAGGCAATTGTCTTGTCTCATTAATACACAATAATTTCCCTAATGCTCTATAAATAGCAAGAAAATTTTAGAAGCTTATTTGATCAGTTTGGAGAGTGAGAAAAATAGAGAGGGCTAAAATAGTAAGTATTTGAATTAATTACAAAAAAAAAATTATTCAAATCTGTGTAATTAGGGCCTTAGAGGACAACCTAGACTCGACGAGCAGTTAGGAGTAAACGGCCACCACCACTACATGGTGGTGGCAGCGCCTAGGTGGGCCAACACACCCATGGCCACCGACGATAGTCAGAGCCACCTAAATTGATAAGTTCAATTTCCAGCCCAATTTTGTTTAATTTTGTAAAAATATTAAATATTCTTAGAAAATTATGAAACTTGTTATTTTGGAATATTCTTGTATGTAGTTTTTAGGAAAAATATTATTTTAATGAAAATATGTCCCGTGATATATAGTCTTTAAGAAATCATGTAAAACCGAGTATATTTCGATTTAGAAATAAATGACCTTGAAAATATAGTTTTGAGCTCAAAATTTTTTTGTAGACTACTTAGATGATATAAAATAGTGCTATAAAGCCCGTTTTCAAAAATTAATTTTCAAAATTTTTAGATAATTTTTAGGCCTTAAAATGAGGCATAAAATGGGTAATTTAGGGTTAATTAAGTAATTAAATAATTAATTATTGATTTAGTGAATAATTATATGCTTTAGGATGTTGAAATTTGATGAAGTATAATACTTGTAGCATTTAAGGTGTTAGATGTAATTATTAGGCTAATTATGTAATAAATAAGTAATAGGGAAAAATAGTATATTTTAAGTTAATTTGGTAATTTAAGGTAATTAGGTGTAGAATTTGATTTAGGATGAATTTCGACATTTTGAAATGATAATTGATATTGGGATATGGTAGTTAGAGTGATAGAAATATTAGATGTGTATTATATACATAATAGGTGATAATACATAATATGTAATTATTGAAAATATAATAAATAGAAGATATTAGAACAAAAATTGATATTATATAAATAATAGGATATATAATAAATCTGATAAAAATCTTGAATTTATGTAATTATATGAAAAATGTAAAAATTTCTAACATCAAGAGTAAATTTGGTACACTAATAAGGATTTAAATGTACTAGGTAGAATAAAATACTGACTAGAATATAATACTGATTAGAGGTAGTTATGGTATTTATGATATCTGGAAGTAACGTGATTAATTTCACATTATGAATTGAAACGAGTTTTTAGGGTTTAGGTATAAAACAGTACTTAGAAATTAAATTAGAACCTAATTTAAAAAAATCGATGCGGAAACTAAACCCAAACTTGGCTCCAAACCCAGAATAATTGTAAAAGATTTGAAAACCTAGATAATTGGACATATTAAACCTTAAACAAAAGATAACAATAAGCATTATAGGATAAAATCAACATATAATAGTTATATGAAAAACTGAAACCACGTTTGTGTTATAGGGATGATCGGCGATGGCTTGAGCGAGTTGGACCTCGAGTGAGTGAGCGAGGAGTCCATATAAGTTGGGATTAATATGATACTGTATTTTGGAGACTTGAGATTATACTTAGTTGTGCTCATTAGATAGTTGGTTGTGTGTACGTGCTTGATTATGAGTGATGCAATGATTCTATTTGTTATTCTAGTTTGCATTGTATGAAGTGATCAATCACCTTAAACTGAACTTAACAAAAATCTGACTAGTAAACATAAATTGAACCTGCATAGCAACTCATCAGGGGAAACCTAGGATTCTTTAGCCAAATATTGACCCCTTCAAAAGGGATAATACCGGATAGCATAATGGGTCCCTTCTTTATCTTTAGTCGAACTAAGTAATAGGTGAGGAGGTTACAATAAGGGTGAAGTCAATGGTTTGAAGGTAGTCATGAGAGGAGCGGTGTCTCCATTATACAAGGCTGGGTTTGGTCGTGAGCTATTACATTAACGATAACTCCTCAACCCGGATTAGAGTGGGTGTAATTTTTCTAATCTCACGACAAGCCGAACAACGTTGTGCGATGGTATTTGCTTAAATATGTATTGCACTAAATGATTTGGTTGATAACCTTGTTTATGTTTGTGGTGTAGTTTTAAGTCCTCCATCCTAACTTACTAAGCTGTAGTTACTCACATTCCTATAGACGTTGTGTAGGTGCTGGCTAAGAAGCGTCTTACAACTAATCTGAAGCTAGCAACTGTTGAATCTTAGGAAGTGAGGAAAAACATTTGAAGAACAAACATATATTTTTAAGGTCTAAGCTTTTATTTTAGAATTCTTCATTTCTAAGTAATGTAATAACTAGGAAATATATTATGGTGAAACGTTGTAAACGCTAATTATAATAACTGAATTATAGTGTATATATATATTTTCTCACTTTCTTGGATAAATGATTTATTTAAATTACAAACTGTTTACTTCAAAATGAATTAGTCATAGACGCTCTATGTAGATCAGGTCTAGGATAGCGGTTATAAGGTCAACTTCTATCTTAGAATGGTTTATACGGCGGGGCTATTACAACTCTACCACTTTGGAGCGTGACATCATATGACTTGCGAATACTCTACAAAAAACCTGTATCCTAACAGATTTTCTTAAATAAGAAGGAAATTGTCTTACCTTAGCCTTGATGATAGTTCCATCTACTAGTTCATGAGAGTGGCCAATTATGCCTTGTTCTTGTTCTTGAGTGATGGATTTTAGTTTAGAAGAAAACAAATGGAATTTGGAGGTAGTTCTTCTGCTAAGGCCTCTAATAGGTCTCTTAGATGTATTATTCTCAACCTACCTTTATCTTGGCATTGTAATCATATCAAGAAGCAAAAACATTAAAAAGATAGTTTCAAATAAGAAACAATTCATGTCTTATTAGACATTTTCTTGAGAAAAGTAAATGAAGTTGAAAGTAAGGGCTTTCTCCTTTGTTTGCAGTAAACAGAATACATAAGTTCACTTAATTGAAGGCTTTTTCACTTCCAAACATAGAATTTGAAGATGACATTTGAAAGGAAGAAAACAAGCAACATACTTATTGCTATAGGCATAGAATGTCACTTCTTGAATCGTGTTAGTCTTAACATCGGTTATGCACCCCCTTAAAAATGGATGCAAAAGTAAGCTTTAAATTAGGAAACACATTTTTTAAAATATTTGTACGTTGGAATTTGTTTTGAAAAATGTTCTAGAGAAATTGCAAATAACTTTCTTAAACTTTGATTTCGGTATAAATTCACCACTTGAATTTTTAAAGTGTATTTTAAGACCCTCTAGACTTTAACAAAGTAATAACATAAATGTAACATCTACGAAAATTAATTAAATAAAGAGAATAAAGTAAAGAAAATAGTAAATAAAAAGTTGGGGTAAGAAAAGTAATATTGGAATTTTGTGAAGGGCAAGGTCATCTTTTCCATCCTTGAGTATAAAAATCTATTGCAAAACCTTAGGGCTCATTTTCTTGCCTTATTGTTTCACAGAATCCTCTCCTATAGCACAATAGGAACAAGGCTTAAGTTAGCCATTGTGGAGCAGTGTTTTACAATTTCTTAATGTTAAGAGTTGTTTTAGAATTATGGAAACACACAAATTAAGAAGATCATGAAGCAAAAGTTAAGGCAAGGTCTAAACCCTTACCTAGTGAGCGTTATCTAAATCTTTGATTTTATGAAGATTGAGTTTGATGCTTTTATCTTAATTGGAATTATTGTATTACATGTATATATTTAATTTAGGTGTGGTAATCAAGTCTTGTGCAGTGTTGGTTGTGTTTTGCTTTCAACATTTTGGATCAAGGTAGGATCTTGTTGCTTAATTTGATTTGTTTCATTAATGGGGATTTAGAACACACTTGAGTGTTCCATGTCCTTGGTTAATGGAGAAAAACAAACCCTAAGAAGATTTTAGAGTATCGGATGTGTTGAGATTGCTATCGGTTGATTTGGAGGAGTTTAAAGTAAAAAAGAAGATGGAATTTGACAAATAAGAAGAACATCAGTAAGGAACACGATCGTAGTCTTATCTGTAGACCTATCGTCCAAAATTTTAATCAAAGCATTAAAAAAAAAATTAATGCCAAGAGGAACATAGCCCATGATTATGGCCATGAACCCATGACATGGTCTTGTAGAGTGGTTAATCATGGGTGTAAACTGGAGTTTTTGTTTAAGGGAAGGACTATGGTTCAAAAACACAATCATGGACCTTAGGTGTATTCTTGTAAACCTATTTTTTTCTATCTTTTCTCATTGTTTCTTAAATCTAATCTTATCTTAACCTCTTCTAAATATCTATAAAAGCCTAAATAGATCCTTAAACCATAAGTTGACCTAAATTTGGACTTAGTAACCTAAGGAGATAAGTAACAACACTTAGTTAGAATTGTGTAACTTAAGAATAGAGCTTAGAAAGAGTTGTTATTGTTTATTTATTCAAATGTTGATCTTGAAGAGTTGTTTGAAGTAGATTCTACTTATTGTATCTGAAACTTAAGTACGTAGAACCTTATTTGCTACTTGTGTTTGTCTAAAATAGTTAAAGTAAATTGGATTAATTAAATAACTGGAATAAAACGTTATCGTTGCTTGTGTTTAGCTAAGCTTAGGGGGTCGTAGTACCAATGTCCTTAAGGTGGTACCTTATTGATCTTTGAGCGTCGTTGTCTTTAGTAGAGTTTCCCCGATATGACAAGAGATAGATTATGTTGATATTTAAGGGTCGTAGATTTAGTGTTTTGGAACTAAGTGGGTTAGGTGGTGTTTAGGGGCTATAATGCCAATGTCCTAGTGCCTGTTTAGACAGGAGCTACGGTGCTAATGTCTTAATTAGGAATCTTATGTAGAGTCTGAGTTACTCTAAGTTTGAGGCTAATCATGAGTGATCCTGAGCTATGTTGACTATTGACATAATTAAACATATATATATATATATATATATATATAACTTCTTGTTTGATTTATTCCTATTACAGTATTACCTATGCTATATAGATTGCAACATGACAAGTGCTTATGTTTGTAGGTTTCTGTACTGACCGTTAGCTCATTGCACTTTCTTTTTTAAGCTGTAGGGACTTTAGATGAACAAGTAGATTACGATGAGAATGGAGAAATGCATTACTATTATCAGGATAAAGATACCGAAGAATTTAACTACTACTAGGATGATGAGATGTGATCAATTAGCGAGAAAGATTAAATAAACTCGTTGGAGAGCTTTGTTATTTCATTGTAAACACGAGAGTTTAGTTATTTGAGCTCATTTTAGTTACAATATTTTAAGAGATTTAATTATGACTTTTAGTTGCTTTGAGATTTATTGAATGAAAGTTATAAAGTATTTATGAAATTTTAGAGAATTTAGTTGCTTGTTTAGCTTGACTTGTTAGTAGATTACTAGAAACAGGTGATGATCTGTAACATATTAAGTCTAAAGCATTACAATAAAGGAAATTTTCATTTTTAATTAAAGAAAGTCACACTATGATAAAAATTTGAAGGGTCTTAAATCACATTTTGATAAGTTCAAGATTGGCTTTTGCATCAAAAACAAAGTTTAGATGGTTTATTTTCAATTTATGAAGATTATTTACTGATTTATCAAACTTTATGAAGTTTTAAAACATACTTTAAAAACTTAAAGGATCAATTTATGCTTAAGTCAAAATTTACAGGTTATTAACATTTTCCCCAAAATATTTACTATCACTATTGCTAAACTTAATAAGTGTTACTCATCAAAATATGCAATGTATTTATATTAACTTTTTTTTCTACATAGATGCATTTTAGCATTTGGCATAGCTAAAACATTACAATAAACTCGTGTCAGTATCCTGCCGAGAAGAGAGATGATTTCACGTTCTTTACGTTTTCATCAATTAGCAACAGTACATAACAACCAAAAAGAAAAAAGAAAAAGAAAAGAAAATAGCAATAATTCAAAACATTTACTTGGTAAATGGAGCATAAATAGCGTACAGCGTGTGAGAAACTCCAAGTTCATCAAGGGCAACCCATGCATTAGTGAATATACCTAAGGCCGCACCATTAGGTCTCAGCTCACTCGATCTCTCCAACTCCAATACCTATGACCGTACATTCTTCAACGTCAGGGCGGTGGCTAAGCCGGCTATGCAGCCTCCTACAATCACAACTTCCACTACAATAGGTGTTTCCTATTATGTGTGTGTTTGTGTGTCCGTTTGATATTATATGCTAAGAGACAAGGATGAAAACTTTCTTATATAGTAGAGGAAAATGGTATAGTGGCCCACATAATTGATGAAAACACTCACCTAACGACAACAACTGGTGTCGAACATTATTTGCCGACGCAATTGCAAAACAACAACCCTTGAGCTGGCGTGATAGAAGAATGGAAAAATGGGAACTAGGCAATCCTTGCGAATGGCTTTTACTTTTAGGCTGCGTTTGAAACTTCTTTTTTCTATTTTTTCAATTTGTAAATATCTCTATATTCCAAAACGTGTTTACAAATCTGATTAATTTTTGGCTTTAACCAAAACAACAAAAAGTTTTAAGATTTTAGATAAATAAAAAAAAAAAAAACATTGGGTGTAATAAAATAATCACAAAACTTAACCTTTTTTTTTTTAAGAAAATGAATTTTTCTCTTTGATATGACTTATTGAATTATTATGATTTCAAAGTTTTTACTTTTATTTTTGTCAATGTTAACATGCCATGTAGAAGAATAAAGTGCCTTTTTAATAATTTGTAGGTTTAAGCACTCAATTTAAAAAAAAAAAAATGATGAGTAGATATAAACTAAACATGCATGGATATTTTGCAATATTATAGATTTTTTATTTGCAATGATATATGATTGTTATGAGTATGGGAGCAACAAAGCCCCTGCAGTAGCGTAAGAGAAAGAAATTAGTGCTTTTCCTGGTACAGAATATGCTTCGGTGCATCTTTATTGTAAAGAAACTCTCGAATTTATAGATTTCATATTAACAATTTAAACAACTTTCTTTCTTCATAAACTCACTATTTTATCCTTAAACTCTTTCATAAAATTTTTTAAAAAGTTTTATGGGTCCTAAAAAAAAAAAAAAATTAACCAATAAAATATTAAAAAGAAAAAAAATTAAACCACGTTCCTTTAACAAGGAGCTTATCCTTGTCAATGAACCTACCCTATCACCAAAGGAACGTCTAAAGGTTCCTAAGCCACTCGGGACCTGCCATGCAGCTAGCGATAAAGCTGCCTTAGTTTTATTTGGGGATATTCAGTCGATCCTACTTAACTATGGATGCGTAAAGGAGAAAATAAGTTGACCTCTAGCCAACCAAGTTAAAAATCAACCAAACTAGGCAGGGCATTTGATGTGACCCAAAATATTTAGAAAAATTAGTAATTTCTTCTTTTATTTTTTATTTTTATATTAGTTATTAGATATTAGTTAGATGTTGGGATTTCACGTAATAGTATAAATACTCTAGCATGTAATTGTAAAGAATTATCATTTACTCATTTTAGTAAAATCTAGAAATGAATTCATTGTAGAGATTTTCCTTGTCTCAAATATAGAAATTGGGAGGCTACCGCATTTCCAATAGAGGGACTGTGTTTTTCATTAATGAAATTTCTAATTTTTCAAATTGATCAACGGTGAGGTGGTGGGTCCAAGCTGGGTTAGCGAGTGGGACCCATCAATTTGATAGGTCTCGATAGCATCAAAATAAAAATATGAAAAATGAAAAAAGATAAAGAAGAAAAAGGAAATAAAAAAAGGTAGAATAAAATATAAAATAAAATTGAATATATACTAATGATAAAAAGAGTAAATATCTATACTTTAAAAGTATTTCATTATATATATTCAATTTTATTTTATATTTTATTCTACCTTTTTTTATTTCNGATATTAGTTAGATGTTGGGATTTCACGTAATAGTATAAATACTCTAGCATGTAATTGTAAAGAATTATCATTTACTCATTTTAGTAAAATCTAGAAATGAATTCATTGTAGAGATTTTCCTTGTCTCAAATATAGAAATTGGGAGGCTACCGCATTTCCAATAGAGGGACTGTGTTTTTCATTAATGAAATTTCTAATTTTTCAAATTGATCAACGGTGAGGTGGTGGGTCCAAGCTGGGTTAGCGAGTGGGACCCATCAATTTGATAGGTCTCGATAGCATCAAAATAAAAATATGAAAAATGAAAAAAGATAAAGAAGAAAAAGGAAATAAAAAAAGGTAGAATAAAATATAAAATAAAATTGAATATATACTAATGATAAAAAGAGTAAATATCTATACTTTAAAAGTATTTCATTATATATATATATATAAACTTTTATTAAAGAAAAATCCAATTCTTTACAATAAGGGGATTATTATTACTATTATTATTATTATCATCATTTTTATTTGAACTTTTTTATAGTTTCTAAATTTTTTTGTCGATTATTACTAATATTACAAGTTAAGTTGAATGTGGTTATATATAACGTAAATAAGTATATATCCTCAACAAATATTTCACAAACTGAACTAATTTTAATTTATTTTTAGTTTAAAATTTAAATTAAAAAAAAAAAAGAGAAGATTTGAAGGTATCGTGATTCATAGATTCAACAACCGAACCTATGAACTGGGTTCAAGACCTGGACAGGTGTGGATCCATGCCTGACCCCTGGGTCAGGTTTGACTATCCATTCTATAATACGCACCTAGGTGTCTTCCGGAATAAGGCTCTTGAAGGAACAGAACAGAGTGCAGTGTACATTATGCGATTTGTCATTCGCTGAAGGAATATGACCAAAGTTTACATAAATTGAAACCTTTGGATTATTAATACGTGAGGCCTGCCACAATCTTATGTGTGCTCCTCCCATCTAGATGAATCGAATATTCCTAAATTGCTGTACCTTATCCTTTATGGTGGTTCCATCTTCTAGTTCAAGAACATAAATAAACGTTGTGCCTTATCCTGTTCCAAGGCCTCTAATAGGGTTGATAATGATTCAAATACATTGAAATGATGTATAAATATTAATAATATTTAAATATATATTAATAAAAGGCATACTTTAAAGAAAAAATTAATAATGGTTTTATTCATTAATTTATATAATATGTTAGTACCATTAAAACTTTTCTTATTATTATTGCTTTTACCTTACCTTTATCTCTATATTAAAATATTGATTATTCACTAAAAAAACAAAAATCATGAAATCCAAACACTTTCATATATTAAATAATTTAGTTTCAATAATTAAGAGATTTTTGTAAGAACAATAAATGAAGTTGAATTCGAGGGCTATCTTTTATGTTTGTTTACATAAATGCATTTTATCGAGGGCAAAAAAAAAGAAAAAAAAAAGGGTGGAATTCAGTGAACCAACATACCCGTTGTTCCTTTTGGCATCATGAGTCACTTCCTGAATTGTTTTAGTTTTGACATCGATTATGTATCCCCCGATAAAAATGATGACAGCATCATTGAGCTTTTAATTTGGGGGAAAAACAAGTGTTTTTTTCTTAAATCCACAATGTAAAACCAGTACAAGATTTAAAAATTAAAACGAGAATGACAGCAAACTCAAGTGCCGTTGATTATAAATTTTAAGACGAGAAACTATGAATTCTGAAAATGTAACAAAGAAAAATAAACAAATTACTTCTAAAAAAAAATATGGGAGTTACACCTACTGCTTCATCCTTTTAATATCAGATAAGTTCCCAGCTATATAAACACCTGCTTATAAATTGTGAACCGATAATCCTCATACATGCCAAAGTAGCATAAGAATTACTAATAAAGGAGGTCGGATATAGAGACAAGCATTATTATAACATACTACAACAAAGGAAGTAGCAATTCAAAAGATTCACTTGGTAAATGGAGCATAAATAGGTACAGCTTAAGGGAAACCCCAAGTTCATCAGGGAGCAATTCATGCATTAGTGGATACTAGTTCTCAGCTCGCTCGATCTCTCCAACACCAATGCCCTCACCCCTATCTTCTTCAACACCAGGGTGGTGGCTGAGCCAGCTATGCGGCCTCCAACTGTCATAACTTCGATCATGTTATACTATTTCTAATTGCATTAATGCATATGTATGTTTGTTTGAAGTAAGATGGTCATGTATTTCTTATATAGTAAGGAGAAATAGTTAAAAAGAGATTACAAATTCGGCACCGTATACATAAACTCAAAACATATGAGAGAAAGTAATTATGGAATTTACAGAGACTACCTAGAAAACAACTTTTAGGTTGTTGGTTTCGAGGCAAATGGTATTGGATTGGAAAACACAATTAGGCATAGATCATTGAACCATTATCTTTGCGTACACAATTGCAAAACAACTCCCCTTAAGCTATGAAAAAACAACGGAATGGAAAAACACAACACGCAACTTATGCCGATGACTTGTACTTCTTTGGCCGTTTTCCAACTCTTAATTTTCAAATGCGCGCCGTCATACTAGTTTTATCTTTCATATTTTGAAATTGCTTGTTTATATCCCAAATCTTTAAGGATGTATTTTTAGACCCTAACAATTTATTCTACACCTTATAGAAATTAAAGAAAAATAAAAATAAGGCCAGCTACAACCAAAATAATCAAAAACTATATGTTAAAAAGAAGAAATAGGAGTTCTTTGTTCTCCATTCAATGCAGTTATTTGAATTCTGGTTTTTTCTCAATGTGAGGGACTAATAGCAAAGTTATGAAGATTTAGGAGTCTTAATATTCGATTTCAAAAACAAGAAGGTTGAATATGCATGAAGCTTACATGAGTGGATATAATTGCAAGCTACACTTTTTTATTATGATGATATTTGTTTGGTAAATAAGAAAAACCATTCGAACTATGATTAATTGAGTTTGAAGGAGGGATATATATATATATATATATGGAACTATTCAAAGCTAGCTAGTTGGTAAGCAAGATGCACATTTAAGCAGTCCAAGAAACAAAGATTTAGAAGCGAAATCTTAAATTTGAGCTTAGTAAAGTAGCAACCCATAAACAAATATAATTATTACAACATGAAAAATTTTAAGATATCCTAATTTGAACTGCAATATCTAGGCATCATCACCAATCTTACACGTCAACAAAATCTAGCCCCTTTTGTTATTAGTCTTGTCCACTGCATCATGCGAAATGCAAGGCAACCTACCACAATCATATTTAACAGCATCGATGATTCTTGCCAACAAGAATTTATAAAACACAGTATCCCTTAAGAATTTCATCCACCAGCTAGATCCATCTTGTTGAACCCATCCCGACAAAAACGATGCCGTTATGATCATAGCAGTCCGCCACTTCCTCTCCTTCACATATCCTTCTAGGGCAGGGCCGATTAGCCTAGGAATCATTTCTCTATTTTGGTTGATTGAATTTCCAATATGTCGTCCAAGGACCACTGCATCCTCTAGGGCTAAGCACCCGCCTTGGCCTAGGTCTGGTGTTGTCGGATGCATGGCATCTCCAGCAACTGTAACATTTCCTGCTCTAAGGCTTTTCAATATTAAGTCCCATGGATACCTTAGCATCAATGGTGCACATGTTAATTCTGAGAGATTTGCATGTTTTACAATGTCAAGGTATATGGGAGGGAAATCTTTAGCTAAGTTTTCAATTACTTCTCTTTGGATCGATTCAGGATCACTTGGCACGCTCTTGCCTAAAATAAAAGAGAATTTAAGCACAAAATTTAGTATGAGTCCACATAAGCATTAGCTATGAGAATTGTTTTAAAAGCGATTTTTTTTTTCCCCATTTTTGCCGAGCAGGTATATATAATAGTATTATCAAACCTAGGATAGACCATGTTCAATTTGACCCAGCTATAAAACCAATTTAGTCCAACCAATTTAACCCTAGTCAAACTCAGTTCATCCATTTAACTCTTATATATCCGCATTAATTATTCAAATCGGATCGATTAAAGCTGATAGATACATAGGAATTGTTATGATGAAAACAAATTTTAAGGTTTTTTCCTTATTTACCTTCACCACCAGACTTGAAAACCATAAACCAGTAGAATTCTTTGTCACCAAGAGGGACAAAACCACCCTTTTTTCCCTCAGACAAACTGGCGAACTTCACGATTGAACCCATGACCATTTGGATAACATGCCAGTCCACGAATTCCATATCGACCCGAATGGACTGGTGTCGCGAGCCCTATCCAACGTGCAATTACGGAATGCACTCCATCACATCCTATCACAACCTATATGTAAATGTAAGAAGTTTGTGAGATAAATAAACTTTTGGAAAATTGTGTTTATGTATATATAACATGGTTGTAATTGGACCGACTAGGCTGACTATATGAATATTCCATAAAAGACATCTAGTGATTATGTACAGTTTTACTTAATTTTGAGCGAGTATTTACTTGAGTTTAACCTGACTATACTTTAGTAGAGCTGGAGCTAGCTCAAGTCATGCAAATAGTTTACTAAGTCGACCTCGAGTTTTATGATGCTCAATTCGACTAGCTCATAAACCTAAATGAACTCAAGTCAAGCTTAAATGTAATCAAGTTACAATTGAGAAAATTTTTTATTTTGAATCAACTTAATTGAGTCAAGCTCAAACTTTTTAAATATCACTCTTAGTTAAGCTCAAAAGGCCCATATTATAAGTTTCATCAAGTTTAAACTTTGAGATTTTGAGTCTCGAGGACAGTACTATATTATTTCATCTCAACTCATTTACAATTTATAAGTAAATTTTTCCTATATTAAGAAATTTTTATGGAGTTCATCGGAAATCGCAATACCTTAGCCTTGATGATAGTTCCGTCTTCTAGTTCAAGAACATATATGGTTGTATCCTGTTCTTGTTCTTGAATAATGGATTTCAGTTTAGAAGAGAAACGAATGGAATTTGGAGGTAGCTCTTCTGCCAAGGCCTCTAATAGGGCTCTTCGATGTAATGATCTCAGTCCACCTTTATCCTTACATGAACATGTAGATATTTATTAGAATTCAAAAATTGATAGTTTCAAATATTAAATAATTTAGGTCCAACAATGATGAAATTTTATTGTGAAAAATTAAATTAGGCTATCCATTGTGTTGAAAAAAAAATTCGATAATACTAATACACTAGATACTTGGATATATAGCATGTATATATCTAGTTTTTAGAAAGTTACCATTTAAACTTTTCTCCTTATGTTTGCGTGCAATAATGAAATGTATGTTTTCTGCTTTCAATTGAGGAAGACGTACAGAGTTCAAAAATGATATTTGATTGGAAGTAGAGGAGTAACATACATACCTGTTGCTGTTGGTATTATAAATTAATTCCTGAACTGCTTTAGTCTTGATATCGGTTACGTATCCCCTGAAAATTTTTTTACAACAATTATAAGCTTTTAATCCAGGAAAATCTAAGTTTTCGATGTAAATTTTATATCCGAATTTCGCTTCGAGAAGTTCCTCATATAACAATGTCATAAAACCTAAAACACATAGAAATTAAAGTAAGAACAGCAACAAGAGCGTTTACTTGGTTAATGGAGCATAAACAGGGTACAGCTTGTGAGAAACGCCTAGTTCATCAAGGGCAATCCATGCATTAGTGAATAGGCTTAACGCTGCACCACTAGTTCTCAGCTGGCTTGATCTCTCTCCAGCACCAATGACCTCACCCCTACCTTCTTCAGCGCCAGCGCGGTGGCCAAGCCGGCTATGCCGCCTCCTACGATCACAACCTCCATCATGGTTGGTTATTTCTTTTAGTTTGCGTCTGTACGTATGTCAATTTAGTTTTTTTACGTTAAGATATGATGGACGTGTTGGTTCTTATATAGTAGGTATAATGGTGTGGCAGCCAAGATATTTTGTGAAATCATTGACCAGATACGTGAATTCCAAGCATATAGAAAAGTCTGGACTCTCAGACTAATTATTGTAAAACAACTACTAGGTGGCCCATTTCCAGGCGACACCGTACTGAACCTTTTGTCTTTGCGTACACAATTGCAATACAACTTCCCTTGGAAGCTTGCATGGAAAAAGGAATGGAAAAACACAATTAGACAACTCTTGCCGATGTCTTCTAGATTTTTTGGCCTTTTTTTCAATTTACTTATTTTTTTTTTCTTCATTTGCTAATACACACCCTTATATTTGTCTTATATTTCATATTTTGAAAATAGATGTTTATATCACTGATCTTTAAAGATGTATTTTTAGACCCCAACAATTTATTCTATTCTTGATGAAAATTTTAAAAAATAAAATAAAAATAACACCAGCTACATCCAAAATAATCAAAATCTATATTTTAAAAAGAAGAAATAGGAGTTCTTTCTCCTTCATTTAATGCAGTCATTTTAATTCTGGTTTTTTCTTTCCATTATTTCTACTAAGGAAACAATCATATTGTGGAGATCTAATAGCAAAATTATGAAGATTTAGAAGTCTAAATATTAAATTTTAAAAACAAGAGAGTTGAATATAGATGAAACTTACATGTCAGATATAATCACAAGGTACGCTTTTTTTTTATTTTTTTTTTATTTTGATGAATTTGATTGGTACCAGAACATATAGAATTAGATAATCACTTATGACAGTTTTATGAATTCTGAATATTCTTGTTACCTTTTATGAACAATTTAATATGCTTATATATATATATATATATATATATATATGTCGGGTTCTTCGTACAAATTGATTATGAGAACTTCTCTTCTGACTTTACTCATATATTTCTATGTTGCTTAGTTCCAATTTATGTTGCGTTTCTGCAGAATTAACATATTAAATCCATAACATGGCACTGACATTTCTGGATTGAAACATGGCATCAATAAAATTCAATATCACAAGAATGATGGTCACAACGGCAAGTGCAAATGCTTGCTATTGTTGTTTAATACACAGTGTTGAAATTGAAACCTTAGTCTGATGTGGATAAAAAAAACATTGCAGCTTGAAGCGTGGATGTTCAAATCCATAATCAAGGGTGTTGTTCGTAAGTCTTATTAGGTAATTCTTGCTGATGGCTTTTAATTTTAGGCTGTGTTTGAAATTCTTTTTTCTAATTTTTTTTTTTTTTTTTTTTTACATTTGTAAATATCTCTATATTTAAATAATTGCTTACAAATGCCACATGAACGTTTTAGCCTCGATAAAATAATTAAAAATAAAAATAAATAAAGAATTAGGTGTAATAAAACGTTTGAACGAAAAAATTAAAAAGTAAAAGAACTTCTTTCTTTAATCTGATTTTATGTAATTATATCAATTTTATTTATTCATTTATTTTTTATCATTCAATGTCATGAAGGGCAATAAAAGTACCTTTTTCTTTTTTTTAAAAAAAAAAATTTACAAGTTTAAATGTTCAATACCCTTCTTATCTATGATGCTAGGAGTTATACTTCAACATCTGTAGTCCATCCTATTCAATTATAAGTGTATAAAAGGAAAATGAGGAAAAGTTAGGCCTACCAAGTTGAAAATCAACCAAACTAACTAGACAAACGAGCCAGAGGATACTATCAATAGGCATATTTTCGCCACCTCTTACACTCCTATCAACATAGATTAAACCTATTTCATTGTATTAAGAGATCGATTAATTAGTACTAGTTGGTAAAACATAAGAAAAATCTCTAAATATCAATTTCTTATAAAAAAAAAACAATAAGCTAGAAGGTATAATGACACAAGAGCCTTGTGCTAATACTACTTTTTCACAATTTCACAAATTATTCAAAGCTGGTCATACAGCAAAATGTACAATTGAGTAGTCCAAGAAACAAAGATTTAGAAAAAATATATATATCTCAAATTTGAGCTTATTAGAGTAGCAACCAATAAATAAATATAATTATTACAACATGGAAAGAAATTTAAGGTCACCTTATTTAAACTACAATATCTATGCATCATCAAGACATCAATGATATGAATCAAACAAAATCTAGTCCCTTTTGTTATTATTCTTGTCCATTGCATTATGCGAAATGCAAGGCAACCTGCCGCAATCATATTTAACTGCGTCAATAGTTCTTGCCAACAAGAATTTATAAAACACAGCATCTCTTAAGAATTTCATCCACCAGCAAGACCCATCTTGTTGCACCCATCCTGACAAAAATGATGCCGTTATGATCATAGCAGTCCGCCACTTCCTCTCCTTCACATATCCTTCCATGGCAGGGCCAATTAACCTAGGAATCAACTCTCCATTTTGATTGATTGAATTTCCAATGTGTCGTCCAAGGACCACTGCGTCCTCTAAGGCTAAGCACCCACCTTGACCTAGGTCCGGCGTGGTTGGATGCATGGCATCTCCAACAACTGTAATATTTCCTGCCCTTAGGCTTTTCAATATTAAATCCCATGGATACCTCAGCATTAATGGCGCACATGTTAATTCTGAAAGATTTGCATGTTTTACAATGTCATGGTAGATGGGAGGGAAATCCTTAGCCAAGTTTTCAATCACTTCCCTTTGGATTGATTCCGGATCACTTGGCACGTAATTGCCTAAAATGAAAGAGCATTTAAGCACAAAAATTAGTATGAACCAACATGAGCATTAACTATAAGAATTGTTTTTGAAGCATATTTTTTCCCCTACTGGATATATATATGAGTATTATAAAACTAGGTTAACTTGTACAGTCTAAACTGGTTCAACCTAATTGGCTATAAAACTAGTTTGATCTAACCCAGTTTGATCTACCATTGAACCAAACTCATCTCACATATTTGGATCTAACCATCCGAATTGGATATGATATGACTTATAGAAATTGTGATGAAATGAAGGTTTTAAAGTTATTCCATTATTTACCTTCAATACTAGACTTGAAACTCAGAAACCAGAAGACTTCTTTGTCACCAAGAGGAACAAAACCACCCCTTTTTCCCTCGTCAACAAATTGGCGAACTTCATGCTTGAATCCATGACCGTTTGGAAAAATTGCCAATCCACGAATTGCATATCGACCCGAATGGACAGGCATAGCGAGCCCTAGCCAACGCGCAATTACGGAATGCACTCCATCACACCCTATCACAACCTACAAGTAAATGTAGGAAGTATGTGAGATAAATAAACTTCTATTATATATACTTGTGCATATATATAATAACATGATTGTTATTCGACTAACTATCCTAGCTATATAATATTTTATGAAAATGCAAGCTCAAACTTGAAGTTGAGCTTTGAAATTTTAATCTGAGTTTAATACTGTATCATCTTAACTTGATTCGCTTACAATCTAAGCTATAGACTCCTTGGTCTATTTAAGAATCCTTCCTATATTAACAAATTTTCTGAAATTGAGTGGAAAATGTAAATTACAATACCTTAGCCTTGATGATAGTTTCATCTTCTAGTTCCAAAACATATATGGTTGTGCCTTGTTCTTGTTCTTGGGTAATGGATTTTAGTTTAGAAGAGAAACGGATGGAATTTGGAGGTAGCTCTTCTGCCATGGCCTCTAATAAGGCCCTTCGATGCAATGTTCTCAATCCACCTTTTTCTCTGCATAAACATGTAGATTTATTACAAAGCAAAAATCATAGAGAGTTTCAAATATGAAACAATTTAGGTCGAATAACAATGAAATTTTATTAAGAAAAATTAAATAAGGGCTATCTCTTATGCTTGTGTCCAATAAATGAAATGAATGTTTTGAGTAAAGCTTGTGATTTATGTTAGCATACTATGTGTTATGTCCATATGTATTGAATTTGTACTAAAAATACATGAAATTGAATAGATATCCCAAATAAAAAAGTTATAATATAATCATATTTATTCGTATCTTAATCGTGTTTTTATATCATGTGTTGTGTTTCCTCTCTGTAATCAAACATATAATCCTATATGTCACGTTTCATATTGTCTTATCATATCGGCAATTGCTAACCCTAGTTTTAAGCTTTAAATCAAGTAAGGCGTGTGTGGGTTCTTTCTGTTTTTTGGCCGAAGACCGTATGAGTTCAAATATGACATTTGAAAAGAAGGAAAAGAGTCACATACCTCTTGCTGTTGGTATCATAAGTCATTTCCTGAACTGTTTTAGTCTTGATATCAGTTATGTGTCCCCTGAAAAAATTTTGACAACAATCATCAAGCTTTTAATTCGGGAAAAATCAACCTTTCAATATCATTTTTGTATCTGAATTCGGGATCAAGAGGTTTCTCATATAAGAATGTCACAAAACCTAGTACAAATCTAGAAATTAAATCAAGAACAGCAACAAGAAATTCAAAACATTTATTATACTTGGTTAATGGAGCATAAACAGGGTACAGCTTGTGAGAAACACCAAGTTCATCAAGGGCAATCCAAGCGTTAGTGAATAGACTCAACGCTGCGCCACTAGTTCTCAGCTCGCTTGCTCTCTCTAGCACCAGTGCCGTCACCCCTACCTTCTTCAGCGCCAGCGCGGTGGCCAAGCCAGCTATGCCGCCTCCTACGATCACAACTTCCATCATGATTGGCTATTTCTTTTAGTGTGCGTCTGTATGTATGTCACTTGAGTTTTTTTACGTTAAGAGATTATGAATGTGTTGGTTCTTATATAGTAGGGATAAAGGTGTAGCAGCCAAGATATTTTATGAAATGATTGACCAGATACGTGAATTCCAAGCATATAGAAAAGTCTGGAGTCTCAGACTAATTATTGTTAAACAACTACTGGGTGGCCCATTTCCAGGCAACACCGTACTGAACCTTTTGTCATTGCGTACGCAATTGCAATACAACTTTCCCTGGAAGCTGGCATAAAAAAAAGGAATGGAAAAACACAATTAGACAACTCTGGCCGATGGCTTCTAGATTTTTTGGCCGTTCTTCATTTTATTTATTCTTAATTTGCAAACGGACGCCCTTCTATGTGCTCTGTATTTCACATTTTTCTTCAAAGATGTATTTTTAGACTCTAACAATTTATTCTACTCGTGATGAAAATTACAAAAAATGACATAAACTAACACCAGCTACATCCAAAATAATCAGAAATTATTATTTTTTTTTAAAAAAGGAAGAAATAGGAGTTCTTTCTTCTTCATTTAATGCAGTCATTTTAATTCTGGTTTTTCTTTCCATTATTTCCACCAAGGAAAACTTGGTAATGTGGGGAAATAATAGCAAACTTCTGACATTATCCTCATACCTCTCATACCTCTCTCTCTAGCCTCCTAGACAGAGAAAATCCTCTCAAAATTTTAGGTTCCTCTCTATCCATGTGTGGTAGTTTGTTATGTTTTTCTGCACTGTTAGTTGCATTCACAGTTTTCATTACTATTCAACTTCATTCTCATCATTACACTCATCTCAATACACATCATTCATTCCTCATTGCATTACATTTGTCTGAATTAATCTAATGAAAGAGAATTGCATGTCGGGTACAACATCATCGTTCTTCTTTCCATATCTTCTTCATTTGTTCCTTTTTTTGTCATTTTCTTGTAGTTATTTCCAAACCTATTATTTGTGTGCGTCCTTGCCAATCTCATCAGTATGTTGAACTAGTTGTGTTTGTCTTGATTTGCTTTGCTTTTGTCATTCATCTGCGAGTTGAAAGCATTTTAGTCTTATAGGTCTATTTTGTCTTGTTTTCCTTTATTCCAGCTACTCATCCTAGTCGTCTTTGCTTTGTTATCAAACATAGCTACTTCAAATGACTCCCTTACAAGAAACTTCAATAGTTCGACTGAAAACACCAAGGATGAGCTAGAATTGGAGATTGATAATGATGTCCTGATAGAGTTTGAATTTGTTCTATTGGGCCTAGTGGTAGCAGATAAATTTCTCAACAAATCTGAGGTTTTTGGTGTTATAAGTAAAGCCTGGATGGAGTTTGGCCGCTTCACCATTACTTTGGTGGGTCTGATTAAGTTCTTATCCATTTTTTATTACTTTTGTGAAGTTAATGATATCTTAGATCAAGGACCTTGGTCGGTGATGGGTTTTGTGATGGTGCTCAACGAATGGAAACCGTCTATGAATATTGATGAAGTGGACTTGAATTTTGTAGCATTTAGGGTCCAGTTACATGGCCTTAAACTGGATCAAATGACAATAAAAGAATGCAGAAAGATTGGGTAGGTCCATTAGGGAGGTAGTATCAATTGAATCGGTTAAATCTATAGGAGGGGCGAGAAGAAGATTTCTAAGGCTTAAAGTTAAGATTAATGTAATTGAACCATTGAAAGCTTGTTTATTGGTGAGAAGACTTGATGGTGAGAAGTATAAAGTGCAAGTGATATATGAGCATTTGTCTAACTTTTGTTTTGTGTGTGGAAGATTAGGGCATGTAGGTAGAGGTTGTACTTTTCCTAGAGAAGGGAAGGATGAATATGGTCCTTTTATGTGAATGAGGAGCTATAGACTTGTTGGCTTAAATAGATGGGAGGAAGATAGAAGCTAAAGTAAGGGTAAATTAGTGTTACAAGAGCCTAACCCAATTTTGAAAGTCGTGAACCAAGAAAATATAAATTCCAATTTGGACCATCAATAAAATCTTTCCTTCCAAATCTAGTTGTCCTTTACCTAACCTACTTTCAGCAACCATCATCGTTTTCGTAGTACCTCTCCTATTATTGCAAAAATACCTTTTACAGACTCACCTAATAATACCTTGCAAAGTAGCCATCCCTCATATTTTGAGAACTTAGCTTTGTCATCTAAAATCTAGTCTCATCAACCCCTAACCACCATTTATTGTTCCATGCCTTTGCCTTCCCCTACACCTACAATAAACTGAGTTAACCAAATTTTAACTACCCTAAAGGAAGCTTCTATTGATGGTATGTCTATTGTACAAAATTCCAAAAATGAAGGCTTAGTTTTGATTCTGGGGTAGGTAGAGTGGCGAAGAGAAACAGGAGCGAAGAAATAATGAATGAGTAGAAGAAAATCATATTAGAGGACATAGGAGAAGAGGGAGTTGAAGAGAAGTCGGGAAGTCATAAGAGGATCAAAAGAAATAAACATGTAGTTGCCAAGAAAATTATAGTAAAAAGAGTTAGAATATTTTCCTTATGGAAAATAACAGGGGGGGATGAAGAGTAGATAGAAGATGAAGTTGGTGTTATGAATAAGTTTGTGCAATTTTATAATAGCCTGTTCTCAAGAAATGGTGCAAATGATTGGCATGAAGTTCTTAGTTAGATACCAAAGTTAGTTGCTGAAGATATGAACAATGCTTTATGTATTGAAGTATCAAGCAAAGAGATTAACCATGTTGTTTTTCATATGGGCTTCCTAGAAGTTCCTAGACCTGATGGCTATATTAGTGTTTTCTATCAGTCTTACTGGAGTTATATTGGAGGGTCAATCACTTCGACTGTGCAAAGGTTCTTCAGGATAAGTCGGTTTCCTCCTTTTCTAAATAGCATTGATGTTATTCTTATTCCAAAGATTTCTAATCCCCAGTTGATCTCCCATTTTAGACCAATAAGCCTATGCAATTTTCTTTATAAGATCATTTCTAAAATCCTAGTTAATAGGTTAAAGCCTTTCCTTAATGATTAGGTATATGAAAACGAAAATACTTTTATTTGAAGATGCTTAATTCAATATAATATTGTAATAACACATGAGGTTTTTCATTTCCTTATAACCAAGAAGAGGGGAAAGGCTAACTTTTGTGCAATAAAAGTTGACATGAAAAAAGTCTAGATAGGATTGAGTAGAATTTTCTTAGAATTGTTTTGGAGAGATTAGGTTTTGGTGCCAAATGGGTGGAATGGGTTATGGAGGGTACTACTTCGGTCAAATATAATGTGCTTGCTCATGGGAAGGTGGCTGGTCATATTAGTCCATTTAGAGGTCTTAGGTAGAGGATTTGCTTCCCCCTATTTATTTATGTTGGTAGTAGATGTATTATTTTGATTTTTAAAATATCATATGATGTCATTATATTATTAATTATTAATTACACATAATTATATTTAAAAAAATAACTTTAAAAAATCCAAATTCCAGAATAAAATGATTTCTTGGCATGCAGAAATGACGTACTCAACCTTTTTATCTTTGCGTACACAATTCCAAGACAACTTCCTTAAGCCTGCGCGATAAAAGAATGGAAAAACGTAATTAGACCGTTCTTGCCGTTGGCTCGTTGGCTTTTACTTCTATAGACTTTTTTTAAAGTTTCTTTGATCTGCTTTCTGAATTTGTAGATAGTACGTCCTTATATTTATTTTATATACGTCGAGCTCTTTATTTTAAAAATTTAGTATTGTACCTCCAAAGCATTAAACTTGTCTTTTCAGACCCCTACAAAGTCATTTTTCCCTCGATAAACATAACAAAAGAACTAAAGAATTAAAAAAAAAAAGAATATTAGATATAATAAAATATTCCAACGCTAAAACAAATAGATGTTCTTTCTTCCTTTCTTATTCCGCTATCCAAATATTTAATTTACGTACTTTTTTCTAGTAAAGGAAAAAAATGAATATGTAAGGGTTGAAAGCACATTTTATATAATTTATACATCTAAACTCTCAATTTCAAAAGGGTGAATTATAAGGCGACTCTTAAGAATTTTAAAAATTGCACAAAACTCTATCTTTTTATCTTTTTTACAATTTGGCACTTACCAACTTTAAAATAAGGGTAGGCCTATTTTATTACTAGCTAGCTGACATGTGTAAGATGAGCTAATATAAATGCTTATATGGTGATTTATTCGTATATTTAATTAATTAAATTAACTAAAATTAAAAAATAACTGAAAAAGCACAAACTAAAAAAAAAAAAGAGAAAAGAAATTATTTTAGAAAAAAGTGAAAAACCACAAAATCAAGAAAGAAAAAAAGGAAAACTTTGTTTAAGGCCATTGTTGGCTACCTAAAGCAACCCACTCGTCAAGGTGAATGGTCTCTTTCGAGTGTCACCAAAACCAAAAAGGAACAAAAGGGCTTGAAAGCCTATGGGGTCAAAATTGGATCATGTAACCTGATGGGTTTTTAAACTCTTTTTCTTTTTTTTTTTATGTTTATGGGTAATAGGCAACTACTCACCACCCTTGAAGGGTGGAGCAACCCTTGTAAGGTAGTGGGTGAGCACTCACCACTAATGACAAGTTATATAAGCTACTTTTAAAAGTGAGCCGTGGTTCAATAAAATAAAAGTGGCTATTGTTGGCCACCACCTACCCTTGGGTGGTTACCAATTGTCTTGAGCTAAATTCCCTTTTTATTTTAATTTCTATTTTTCTTTCTTTCTTTTTAATTTATGTTTCTCCTTTTTTATTTTATGGTTTTTAAGTTATTTTTTTAACTTTAATTAATTTAATTAATAAAATATATGTATTAACAACCATATAAGCACATGTACGACTAAAGCCATACAAGCAGGGTGGATTATGTGGACTAACCTTCATAATCAACAAAAATATTACTAGACAGGCTAAAAAATTTTTATTCACTTAAATGTAGGCTTTTCTTAACTCGGCTTACTTAACCTACAAGTCAAAGTGAGACAACCTATTGTAGGGTTGATTGGCTCGCTAACCTATACAAAAAAAAAAGGGAAGAAGAAAGAAAACTAAACTAAATATGTATATTATGTATATATTATCTTGAAATTTCATAAATAGGACGTCATCATCATGATATTGTATTACAAGATCATCACGTTGTTGTATTACAAGACCATCATGATCAACTCAAAGTTTTTGCTTATTGTTTTTATATAACCATTATGATACTAACGAGAATTCTATTAATATGATGACTATAGAAATTTCATAGTTTACTTTGTTATATATATGTCTATACATTCATATTGTCAGTTATAGGATTTTTTTTTTCTTTTCCACATCGATGCAAATGTGTGTATATATATATTATGTATATAGTTTCGAAGAAAGATTGGAACTTTATTTTTCTAAAATGAAATAAAAACTAGATTTTATAGTAGAACTGGTATGACCGTGAATTATGATTTGTGAATATTCTATTTTATATATTCATAAGAAATGAATGATGATACAATTTGCAGGTTGGCTCGCTTAACCCAACAACCTGTAATAAGGCAAGTTAAGCCGAACTGGAAATTCCAGCCTACATCTGGAAGTAAGCTAAAGTAAGCCAAACTCACTTAACCCACAAGCTAATATGGGGTGAGGCAGATGGGCCCATTAGGCCTACTTGCATAACTCTATGTACAACTACCTAGCTAACAAAAAAATATGGCTTATACTTATTCTAAGGGTGGTAAGTGCTGAATTAAAAAAAAAAATGAGGTTTTACACAATTTTTGAAAATTTCAAGATTGGCTTATTCAATTTATTCATTTTAAAAATATGTAAGCTAAACATATGTGAAGCAAACATGAGAGATCACCACAAGCTACATTTAGACATGTATAGTCAATACTAATTATTTAAAGTTGAGTAAAGGATAAAATTGATAATTGGTCAATTAAGTTGAAAATCAATAGAACTAGATAGAAACTATCAACTGAAGATAAAGGGCAACTAACCATCACCTTACCTAATAAATGTAACATGATAACAAGTCTATTGTTATATAACATATAACATCTTGTTGTGTCATAGTTTATCCTCACTTATGTACGCTTTATTAATATTAAGACTTGCATGCTGATGGGAGTCTGACCTCTCAACAATAATATCCACCTTTAGACACCAAACGCCAAGCTTTAGACCATTCGCCAAAGGTAGACTCCAAGGCCTTCAAAACTTAGTGCTGAGACTTTTATGTAATCAACTTATGGAGGATAAGTTAGAATATGTCCGAGGATACTTGCTACATTAAAGACAAAGTTGTTTTACTCTTACTTGAATTATCATGCCTAACTTGCCAAACACCAATAGCACGAGTCATCTTACCACCACCATTGTTAAACTGATCACATGTAGCAAAGTTAAGGGATTGCAACACCTTGTCCGACGTATCTTGGCTTAAGAACCGACATGGGGTGAAGATTCTTACTTTGTCCAAGGTAAACTACACTTCTACCCAACTGAGTACATCACATTATTTATGGAAAAGGGCACTTCCCTACCTAACCTTGAGAATATCAGACGACTTAGGGTGGTTGGATGACCTAACCTCACTGCAACCCTCCTAGATGCTGATCCTACTAGAGTTTGAGTCGAGCTATCTATCTACTAGACTTAACCTGGATTAAGTCGATTGATCTAACCTTCATATTACTCCCTCCATTTCTAAGTTGTTCAATTAAGCTATCAAGTACATAAGGATCTAAGCATCAGTTTCAACCAAGATATCGGTTAGACATTCCTTTTCTTCACTTTGTTAGAAAGAACATTTCTAAGACGATAAGTGTCACTATAGTGTACAATCCTATGTTGTTTCTTTGACATATTTCTTATCCTTTTTCTACATTTTACCCATTTAGGTTGTATCATAGAATCTCCTTATACCATTTATTGTGTTTTTCCCTTTTTAGTCTTTTGCCATGATATATTAACCTTAGTGGTCAGGTATAAAAGCCATTTATGTACTATAACTGAGATAGTTGCTCCCAATAATAGAATTCCTTTCCCCTTTTTAGGGCATTTCCTTCTTGAAACCAACACTTATCTAACTCCTTTAGTAAGATTTAATGGTGAATGATCTTATTGAATGATTCATAAGTCATATCAAGTGCTTATAAGCTAAGTAGACTAGTTGATGAGTCATATCTAGTTGGTTGGTATAGAAGGCTAAAACTATTATATTATTATATTGGACTAAACCTACTATTATTTAGCTTGACTCTTAGATTAGGTGATAGAGCTTAGACGATCTAGTCTATATTTGTGACGATTCAAGGAGATTTGGTTTAGTAAGCTTGGAATAGGGATTGTTGGCAAGTTCATGCACCTATAAGGAAGGCTATTGGCCATGGGCCTATCAGCTAGCTCATTTGGGATAAACATGAATTGAGCAAGTTTCACCTCATCTATTGATCACCTAAATGATTTGATAGATCCCATCATGCCTAAGAGTCTATAAATACTTAGTCATTTCTCCTCATTTGGTACAACTCCAATGATTAGAGAAATGGTGTTCTACTATAAAACCTCTGCTCTCTAAGATCAAATATGCGTTTGACTAGAAAATGGTCTCAGTGTCTCAAGAACTGCAAGATCAACGTGTTAGGTTCCCTAAGTTCCTTTATCTGTCACTTGTGCATTTGAGACTCTGATATTGCCTATTCCGCCTCCATACCATTCTCTTTCTAATCATCCCATTAAGTGTCATCTATGCATCATTACCTTAAGGCTACATATAATATGATACTCGCATGAATTGTACGTAACCCCTTTAATCAGGAACCCCACATCTACAATTTGGTGAGTCCACTAGGGAAAGAGAGTAATATCAAAGCTATGGCACTTTTTAGGAAGAGAATGGCTATTACAAGTGATGCTATCTCTCAAGAATAAGATATCAACCGTTGAACAAGTTAAGCAAGACTCACCTCCACCATCTCAAGACACTAATCAAGATAATCCAATCCTTGAGCCTCCTTAAGACACTACTAAGGTAATGAAAGTTATGAAGGAGGCAACAAATGCCTTGAATCATTTCGTGGCTATGTTTACTCCTCTTATGATAGAGTTGGCTACCTTTAATGTTGCGTAACATGAAGTAGCTCTACCAGACTCTATCATTGCTACACAAACAAGTGCTACCCCCTCTAGTCAATCAACTTACCCTCTTACTACGAAAGAAGATATGCCTTAAGGAAGGCATGAATGAACTCCCTTACGATAGGTTATAGCTTAGACAAAATCCAATATCTGAAATAGAGAATGTAAGAGTCCAAATTGGTGGCTCTTCATCCTCTTGAGTTCCCTTCACATTGCTTGGTAGATTCACATCTAAAGAATAATAAACGAGATAATTCAACTCAAAGAGGTCCTCCAAAAGTCATACAATAGATGTAGACAATGCAGGAGACCACAAGCCTCATGAATTAGCTCCTAGCAATGTTTCAGTTCATGTTAGAGTTAGCTACCACCATTGTCACATAGTAGGATGCATGCCAAGTAAGGTGTTGTTCCCTCCTATTTGAATGGGAAATCTTCCTAATAATAAAGACACTTCCCAAGGAAAAAGTGAGTAAATCTTGCTTCTATCTCATTAGCTGAATCGATGATGCCTTCTCTAAGAACTTCCTTCACTAAAAGGGAAGACTGTATATGTACTTAAAATAAGAACAAGCAAAAGTTATATGAGTTCTGAATCTAAAGCTTTCACATCTTTAGCATATTTTTCATGCAAGGACTTACTTAAAGACTTCAAGATCAAGAAGCCTTCTTGACACCAAGCAATCCTTAAGCCCAAGCAACACCTTGACATCTTGACTTCCATGCCTTAAGCCTAGGCAACACCCTGATATATTGGTTTCCATGCCTTAAAGCTTGGGATACCTTCAATTAAGTTCACTATAAAGTGACTTCTATAGTTAAGAAACACTTAACCAAAAGTCATTGTTGATTGGTAAGAGCATGGACTCCCAAGCATACGATAAAAAGATAAGCTTATATAATGCAAATTAGTAAGAGCACTACCTTCGATGCATAGTACAAGTTGTCACAACCAAGTAAGAAAACTTTAAGCACTACCTTCATTGTGCTCCATGTCTACTTACTCAAGGCCTGTAGCGCTTGAGGCTAATTGAGTTTTTTTTTTTTTTTTTTATCGTAATCTTAGAGTCTCCTCAAGTCTCATCCTAGGAAATGTTTGCTGTGTGCGAGCCCTATTGCACTTAAAGCTTATTGGGGCTTATACATTTGAAACCTATTCAACAAGATGCTTACTATACTTGACACTTTCTTGCTTGAGGTTTTCTCACTCGAGGCTTCTCCATTTAAAGTTTGTTGTGGTTGAGGCTTCCTTACTTAAGGCCTTCTATACTTGAAGCCTACTGGGACTTGCTACACTTGAAGCTTGCTCGCTGGAAGCCAATTCCTCGCCATAGAATTGCTCAAGCTACTTTGACTCTTGAAGTGGATATTAAGGTTAACTAGGGGCAATTGATTATGATACTGTAACTGCAATGATAAGGGAAGAAGATAGCAAGAAAAGACATACATAGTACTTGAAAAATAAAAGGGAAAATGTCTACCATGCTTATAATGGTGTTAAATATTGAATATCTTATATGACATCTTTGGAAATTCTAGATGCTCCACCGCAAAATGATGAACCATGATACTTCCTTTCCACTCATATGTGGGGACCACAAGTTAGTAGAAACGATTATAACATGGAGGACCCTTGTCTTCTTTCGAAGAACTGCATATGTTGACTTCTCTACAACATACTCACCCAATCATCCCATCTGGAGGCTGGCTCCTTTAGAAATGTAAATTAGGTGTTAGAGACATTGGCAACTCTCTCTTCTCACTCTAAAGCGCAAAACAAAATCTCCCCTAATGGTATCTCTAAAATCAGCATGAACCTTACACCTGATAAACTAAAGCTCACCATCAATGCAAGATGTTGTGTGAGCTTCCCGATACTTGGTCTTCTTCCTAGATATGTCTTCAGAGATACTGACATCTAACCACTTGGCTTAGGGGACCTAGAATTGTTGGCAAATGTTTACCTTGATACACCAACAAGTCTTTTTGCTTCACTGCCTTTGTGCTTTGACTTAGATTGATCTATAATTGCTAGTATTACCTTTGTACAATTTCAAGAGTTGTTGTTTCAACAATGAAGGCTGCTATCTTCTATTCTCTAAAAAGGAAAAGAAAAAAAATCGAGAAAGAATTGGAAAAGAAGCAAAGTTACTGCTACCTTCTATTTGCTGCTGGTGATTAGAAAAAAAGAAAAAAAAGAAAAAAAAAGAAGACTTGTGATACTAGTAGTATTAGATGCTATCAAACTTGCAATCAAAGGAAATTTTCCAATCAAATTTGAGATGAGAATGCACATTGCTATTTAACACGAACGCGCTTCGGTCTTGTGTCCGTTGTCAACAAACCAAGCTTGAAAAAGAATGGAAAAGAAATGTGTGAATAGAGTAAGAATTAAAAAAATAATAATAAATAAATAAAAAAAGAAGAAGAAGTTACTATAGAGTATGCTTTCATAGTTTATGAATTACAAGTTTAAGAAAAAGATTCGGATCCTGACAAAATTGGTCGGTTGAGATCTTAGCTCGAAGTTTATGTCATGATAGCTAGATTAGTACAAAATCGCATACGCACCCAAAGTCATAAAAAGAATAATTATTATAGCAGATTTGGCCTTAAACAAAGTCTCATACTCTGCCGAAAAGAAGAGTTTTATATTAAATTAGCGGTAACGGAAACGATAAGGAGCAGAAGAACAACAGCAAAAAGGTCTTACCCCCGTTTTAGCTACTGCAGTTGTCGTCAATGACAAGACCCGTTAGAGATTGTCTCTGGAAAGCGTCTACCACCAGCGGAAAAGATCGCTTTTTTCCATACGTACAAAGACGGCCGAAGGCAAGCGATTCGAACTTGGAATGGAAAGAGGACTTGACAAGCTGCACTCGTATGTGTGTGTGTATATATATATATATATATAACCATGTGAAGAGATCACAAGGATTGGCATAGAAAGATTTAAATTTGAGTAGAAGATTTAATGGCCAAGTAAAGATTTGAAAAGGATTTGGAGTATATTTGACAAAGATATTGAAAGGAGTTGAAGCCTTGACAAAAATATTAATATTGATACTATGTTGGTCCTGTCAGCGAGAAGTAAAAACTTGCGAGGACTCGTTAAAACACGTCTCTTTTGTTACAAATCGAGGCAAGCAAGCAAATGAGGAGTGTGGTTCTACGTCACTATTTTTCGAGTGTGCTAAAATAATGGCCATTTCATTTGTTCAAGGAAATCTTTTAGTGGAGGGCCAATCTAATGGAGAGCAAATTAAATATTAAATATTTCTTGCATCCTTATTTCTTGCATCCAGGTTGAGCATAAAAACATATACATGCTCTTTTCTAACAGATGATGTGGGTGAGCATAGAGAAATTGGAAGCGAAAACATAAAGTCCTCAACGTTGAAGAAATAAGGAGGATTATGGGAGCTTATTTCTCATGTCCAGTCCATAATCAAAAAGTGATTGCAGTAGCGAGTTTTTCTAAAAAATATTAGGAATATGGTATAGTAGAAGTACATATAGTACATGCCTTCGGTTATAAAAAATTAAACTGAAGACGTATGTACTAGTAGACCATCTGTATATCTTCCAATTCACGTGATCAAACTTTATTCTCACCCCTATCAATTTCTAAAATTTCTAAAATATAAAAAACACATGAGGAAACTCATAGTTGAAGTATCAAACCATTTTTCAATGGAAGTGTACATCTGAAACAAATAATAATCCATAACTTATAGTTATGATTTTTTTTTTTTTTTTTGTAATTGTAGTAATAATCCACATTATGCAATTTTTTTTTAGAAAAAAAAAATTGTTACTTTATTACGTATATTTCATAGTCATAGATATACCATAAGTTGTGTATATTATTGATATTTCATGAAAATTTATTATATTTTGTTTAAATTAAGGCTTTTTTTGTATTTCGATAGATAAGTTATACAAATATAGATATGAAGAATCTTGGAATGTAGATGGAAATTGTTGTGTATATATATATATATTGTATTTATAATGTGTTGGGTCGAATTAATAAATTAAAGTTAAGTAATACGCGACGCAACTTAACGAGATAACTTAGTACACTTTATAAAGTTGTCGCTCGGTGTATAGATAAAATTTTTAATGTCATTTAAGTATTCAATTCATTGTAGTATTACTAGAGTAGAAATAACAGATTCCATGAAAATTATTGTCTATATGAATGGAAATATTGTGATGGGTAGCTAGGGGGCAGAGTATAACAGGGAGCCTATTAAGAAATTGAAGATTAGAAAAGATTTGAACTTCTCTCATTTTGGTTGGAGAATTTGTGAATGCACCAAAGTTGACTTGGCTAGTGTTGAACTCGTGTACAGGCATCCCTTTTTCCATGATGCTGGAGTTGCCAACAAGTTGATGGCTATTAGAGACGATAAGGATATTGAGAATTTCATTGAGATGGCTAAGTCTTTTAAGGAATGGAGTATTCAAGAAGTGTACATAAGGCACATCGAGGAATCAAGTGCTCGGGATAAGCATGAAATACATGAGCTAGACAATCTGACCCTTTCGGATCCCAATATGCATTTAATAACAATCGGTGCAAAGCAAACAAATGTAGATCGGTCAAATGAACTGTACATGGATTTCTCTTAATACAAGCACGTAAATATCATAGAAGAGCAACTTGACGAAGCATTGAGTCCCATTATCGAATACGAAGAGTCTTATGATCCATATGTAGAGAGAGTACATATGGACATAAATGTCGACGATGATGGAGAGGATGAGGCAAATATGGATGATGATAAGGATGATTGGGATGGTGATGAAAATGATGTTGACTTAGAAGATGACTACGCTGAGGATTTGGGAGAGGCCTAAGTAAGACCATATGTTGTCGGGAGTAGTATACCGATTCAGCCATATCGTAGAGACAACTTGAGTAGGCCCTATTGTTGTACTGGTGAGGTATCGTCCAACAAGCAGTGTCAAGACTTTCCGTAAATAAATGAATCAGTAGATAGGCTTATGAGAGATCCTACCCCATTTTACAACAACCAATACGAAAAAACCCTAATGTTAAGATACTTGATCTTATAGCTAACATGCGAACTATGTATGGATAAATAAGGCATCTGTTATTGATTTTGCATACAAGGAACCATTAGTAGGCTGACAGCCACCATTTGTGGTTTAGAGATACTATCTGCGGCACGTTGCTAGTAACTTCAACACGATCCACAAAAACCAATTGTGTAAGAAACTTGTATGGTTTATAGGTGTTCAGGCACAGGAAAGGAAATTCAAATGTTTTATAGAGAAGTTGATATAGGCTAAGGAGGATGCTCCCGCGTGGTTTGACAATGTTGATTTAGACAGGTAGACACTTACATATGATGATATTACCATTTTGGATACATGACATCAAACATTGTTGAGAGTTATAACTTCATTTTGAAATCAGTGTATGGATTACTTGTCATTACATTAGTGAAGAAAATATTTTACAATTATGTCATGTATTAGGAGGAGAGGCATAAGGACACTAAGGAGGTAATCGATTCTAACAAAATCTATACTGATTATGCTCTAAAAATGTATGAAACATAAAGGGGGTGGGCAAGTGCACATAAAATCATTTCATTCAGCTTCTAGAATGGTCTTTTCAAGATTTTAACTAGCAGTCAGATAATGAGGGTAGGCTTAAAGGGAAGAGGAAAGACACATATAGTTAACTTCGAGGCTTGCATATGCACTTGTTAGAAGTGGCAAATATATAGGATCCCTTACTCTCATGCATGTGCTACTGTAGTGAGCATGAGAGTAGATAGCAAATTGGTAATAGGACCATCGTATAAGTGGCCAAACCAAATAGAATGTTATCGAGCTCATTTCTACCCCATTGGTGACAAGTCGAACTAGCCATAAGTTAGCTTCCCTTATCTCCACCTAAACATTAACTTACTATGAAAGAAAGGTAAACCTAAGCATAAACAATATCCTATGGAGCTGGACATTCGAGAGCAATAGGACAAAACTAGATATAGCGCATGTAGGTGGGAAAGACATAATAAGAGGAGGTGTCCGATGCTTAATAGGGCTTGTACATATTCTTTTTCTATCTAGGCATTACATTATAATGCATGCAAAAGTATAATGAGATGCATATTTTTATTTTTTTTTTTTCTATTAAACATGTTTGCATGTGTTTGTAGGATAGATGGAGTTGAGACATATTAATCCACATGTACTTATGAGGTAAGCCAGTCACCATTCATAGGCCATTTAGGAGGGTAAGGTGAGTAATGTTATTATCATTTACAATCATATTTTTCATTAAAGATGTGTTACTTGCTAATTTTATTGAATGTTTGTATTGAACGATGCCTATGCATTACAAGTATAGCACAGCGAGATGTCATTACGTAAGGATGAGCAGGATATTCCTATACATCCTAGAGTAAAGCCTTATGTACGAGAGGTTGGGTTCTGGAGAGTTGCACTACTTTCATTTATTATGTTGGACTGGCATCTGAATATAGCTCTAGTTGAGAGATGGAGGCCTACACACATTCCACTTACCCATTAGAGAGGCAACCATCACATTATAGGATGTTAAGGTCCAACTCAGACTTCCAGTTAAGGGTTTCGTGGTAGCGGGTCAGACAGAAATGGATGATGAGAAGAGATAGGTTGACATAGGGGAGAGACTGCTGGGCGTGAGGCCTACTCGAGTAAGGGGTGCTCGTTTATCTTTAATACAGTTGCGAGAGCACTTCTGGGTACTTCCTCATGGGATAGACAACGAAACGATCCAACAGTACGCATTAGCTTAATGGGAGAATTCATCTTTACAAATAAATCCTCCAGTCTTATTCACCTGATGTTCCTACCTTTGTTGGAGGACTTCTTTGTAGTTTGGTAGTTCAGCTGGGGTGGCGCTTACTTGGCATGGTTGTACTGATAGCTGTGCTTTACCTCGTCATTTGATGCTTACAAGCTTAGAGGGGTCACGATTCTACTTTAGGTTTAGGCTTGGGATAAATTCCCACATGTTGCCCCCTTAGTCGATACGAGTTTGTTATTGATAGGGATAGGCCATTAGCAACCAAATGGAGGGTTGTACGGGATACTACTCAACATCCGATGCATGTGGTAGATGCGTACCGCACATAAGTTAATATGTAGATGACCCCATAGGTATTATATGATAAGTTATCCTCTTTGTTGTCTTTCTATCAAAAATAAGTACTAACCCTCATTGTTTCACTAATTGTTTCTTCTTTTTTTATACCCATTATGTTGTTTAGGAGCCTTATATAAAGGAGTTGCTACAGTTGTTACCTCACTTCTGCATTGCTGGGCAACACATTTAGACTGCCCGGGTACCACTCGTATGTTTCCACATCATTAAGTGGTGCTTTCCGGATCATGTCGTCTAGCAATTTGGTGGATATCAATATATACCACAGGACGATGACATCTTTGAGCAGCTCCATCAGCTAGACCTCCAAGGTAGGACGGATGTTGACCGAATCAACACACACTCTACGTACATCCAAGCTTAGGGACAGAGACATAGTTTCTTAATACACATTTAGGGTCCCCGAGGAGTTAACAAGAGTTACTAGTTCTGGTATAAATAGATCACTTGGCGTTACATTATATACTAGGGAGCTATCATCAGTCAGTTGGTAAGTAAATCTAAAATCGTTCATTAGTTTTTTGCACTTGTACATACTTTCTATTATATATATTGACAACTATTTTTCTATTTATTTTAGGTGGACTCACTCAAAAGTGTGCGATTGGCACTTGATTATTCTTCAACATTAGGTATTGCAGATGGGGCACTTCATTTTGTTAAGCAGTATAGTAGCCTCATCATCTACCTACAGCAGGAGACATTACATGAGCTACCTCATATAAACCATAGTAAGGAGCAAGGACCACCTACAGATGAGGATGTGCCGGCTCCTCATGCACCACTTAGGGGCAAAGCCAAAGTTCAAAGAGGTAAGGTTCGATCGGGATGTTGTCGAGCAAACCTCGATGATGACCCACGAGATGGACGTCATTCCATTGACCTAGGGCAAATCAACGGAGGATACAGCACAATCCCCAGGTCAAGAGTTGCCTTCACTTTGGGTATCGAATCCAGCTTTAGAGCTGAATCTAGCTCTTACATGACTCTTGAGTTCCAGCAACATCTTTATCTTACCACTCCACCAACACCTTAAAAGTGATATTCTACCCCCATACAGTTATCCATGGGTGAGGGCATCACTCAGTTGCATTCAACCCCTCTAGCTGACCTAGTTCCTCTTAGGGAACTTAATCTCGATAATCCATCACCTCAACCGATGCAGTCATAGGATAGACGGGGGTGTTCACTTCTTTCTTGTGCCATGCAGACCTTCACACAACGTAGGCAATAATAGACATGTTTTGTCTATTTTTTTCTTTCCCCCTTTTTTAGCCATTGTATTGACATTTTGTATATATATTGATTATTCGAAATACAATTTACTTTTCATCAAAGATTGTAGTTCAATGCATTATTTATTTACCTAGCCATTACAATTTCCAATTTTTTTTTTCCTGTAACTGACTCGTATGATCATTTAGTACGCCAATTTCTTCCCTACTTGCTATTTTTGTTGAGGCGTTCCACCGACTTTGATTTTATTCAAATAATTTTTGTATCAAACTTTTCATTCAGTTTGCAGTTTATGGTCGAAAATACGTTACTTAATATATATGTGATCTACTAAAGGCACATGCAGTGCATACACCTTCAATTTCACCTTCAATTATAGATAATTAAACTGAAGGTGCGTGGACTACATTTGCCTTTAGTTATTTTGAAACACTATATGTGTCTTCAGTTTAATTGTCTATAATGCATGCGCTTATACCATATTAGTAATATTTTTCAAAAGAGGCCCTTTTCCATAATATTTTTCGGAAAAGGACCCATATTTGTATAAAACTCATAACATAGCATGTCTTTCATTACGAAAAATATATGATTTCTTCACCAAGGAATGTAGGACTTCAATATGCCTACGAATATCTCCTTACATGGATTATATATGAACTATCTATCATCAAAGAAAAGTGGTTAAGTATATATGTCTATATATATATTACTTTACAATCTAAGCTTTATGTCTTGATTCTTAAACTAATTAATTGGGACAAGCCAATGGATACATCGATATATTTCATGCAAAGATTAGTATATGAAGATCTCCCATTAGTGAAGTTTGCTAAAGAAAAACATGCAATAAATTACATTGAGAACTCTTCCCTACATAAGGGTTATTTGGAGTTTCTATCAGTGATCATGAAGAATCAATTTGACATAATATACATGTTTAAGAATTTGCTTTGTCATGGATACTCTTATGTACTTTAAGCAAATTTACCAAGTCATGTGGATGGTCGAAGCCAAAAAATCAATTATAACAAGTGGAATTAACTTAGCTTGTTACAAGTAAAGATGGAAAAAAAAAAGGTAGATTAAGTCAAGTTAAGTTTATTGATAATTGATGAAGATCTTTTTGTATATCACTTTTTGGCAGTGTAGCTCTAGTATGCCAAAATCGACTTACACAATTAAACAGTGTCATAAGTTTGCGCACTAAAGTTTATAATAAATAAATTTACAACGCTAGCACTAGACTAAAATAAAATCTCTAGCTAAATAAGCGCGTTTAGCAACACTATAGCTAATTTGTAATGTACATGCATTGAGTAATGACCTAGCTATTCAAAATAAGCAACTAATGCCTAAAATACTTAAACTTCATCGAAAAATTTTAGATAAGGGCCAAAATGTAGAGGGATAAAATTGTTATATTATTATATTAAGTCAAACTCACTATTTATCTAGCTTAACTCTTAGGTTAGGTGACAAGGCTTAAAGAGTCCAATATATATTTGAGATGATTTAGGAAGATTTGGCTTGATGAGTTTGGAATAGAGATCATTAGACAAGTTTCTCTACATCCAACCTTTTTTAAGCAAGCTCATGCATTTATAAGGAAAGTTCTTGGCCTTAGGCCCACTAGCTAACTCATTTAGGATAAACATGAATCGATAAAGCTTAATCTCATTCGTTGATTACCTAGATGATCTGATAGACGCTATTATGCTAAAGAGCTTATAAATACTCAACCATTCTTCTTTATTTAGCATAACTCCAAAGATCAAAGAGACGATATTCAACTGTGAAACCTTTGCTCTATAAGATCAAACAAGTGTTCAGGCAAAAAAAGATTAGTTGCTCAAGAACTGTAAGGTTGATGTCCTAGATTCCCTAGGTTTCCTTATCTGTCACTTATGCAATCAAGACTCTAGGATTGCCTATTCCTCCTCCCAATCATTCTCTTTCTAATCATTCTATTAAGTGTCATCTCTATGTCACTACTTTGAAGTCACATGTAATGTGATACTTAAGTGACTTATACGTGACCCTTCCAATCAAAACCCTAGCAACTATAATTGCATAAGGGTTTGCTAGCATTTCTTTGTTTGTTCAATTTATCCTTAATATCCTCATGTTTTGCTTACTTCAAGGCTTGTCAATCTTGCTTGTTGACCTACTCCTTATATCTAACTCTACTAGACATCGAGCCATCTCTATATTAACTTATATATTTTCATTAAGGACACGTCTACTATTTAATTGGCACATCTTCTCTCATTCTCTACCATGGCCTGTGATCTTAGAGATACTTTTTCTTTTGGTTCTCGTACTATTTTACACTTTTTGTACATGTAATTCTTATTACTTTAGAATTGTACTCCTTAAGCATCTTCCTTGTGATTTTACCCTTAAAGGAGTGCATATAAATAGGCTCTTCTAATCATAGGTTAACATCATCTTACACTCTTTGGATAAATATTCTTCTTCCTAGTTTTCTTATGCAAGTCAAGAGCTTCATACATAAACCCTAATTCTCTTATCTAGTTTCTTTAGCAAAAACTAATGGTGAGAGCCCCAAGGTTTATATTTGTGCATAATATCAAGTGTAAACCTAGCCCACGTTATGCTTGATGGTGAGTAATATCCATTAAGTAGCTCATGTTAGTGAAACTCAACTATAGACACACTATTTTTGCTTGCCTTAAGTTATCTTTATTTCAAAACTCTAATTTTAGGGAAAAAAAACAGAGAACAAATAAATAATTTTTAAAAAATGGAAAAATGAAAATAAAAAGAGAAAAAAAAGATGAAAAAATTGAAAAATAAAAATAATAATAAATTAAGAACAAATCCCCAAAAATTGAATAAGGAGAAAGAAAAACAAAAATTTAGAAAATAAAAAAAAAAAACCCTAAAAAGAAAAAAAAAATTGAAAAATCATGAAAGGTGCCATGTGGTAGTTCATTTGAGTCAATCTGGGGTGAAAATAATTTTCTAAGATATAAAACAACTTCTAGAGTTAAAATAAACATATGTGAATTAATTGAATTAGGAATTCCAAACAAAAAATGGGCATCTATTGAAAACCAAATTTTCTTTTTCAGGTTTGGCTTACTTATTTAGAAACATATTAAAAGTACATCTTTTTAGTAGACCAAGACCTCAAACAATACCTCAATCAAAGATAAAATGAGTATTTTATGGCCATTTGAAATTTTTAATAAAAGTCAAATATAGATAGAAACCGAAATGCTACTTTGGTTAAATTGGAATAATTTTTGAACATATTTTTATTAGACTTCATATTTTCTTGAAGAAGGAAATTCAATGTTTTAGAGTTTAGGTAATTAATAAATTATTTTTACAATGTTTGAGGAATAAAAAATTGAAAGAAAAAGAATAAAAAAGGGAAGGTGACATGTATTACCCTTTGTAGTCCTATGTAACACCATCTATTGGCTGCTATGTTGCGCTAACATGGCACCATGTCGCAATTGACAAGGTGCCACATAGAGCCAATCGGATTGTGCCATGAGGCACCACATGGGTCTTTACTCCCCACCCCCACTTTCCCTCTCTATGCGGATTGTCGAGCAAAGAACAAAATGAAAATGGCAACTTATATTACACTTGATTTTTTTTACCCAATTTCATTCACTTTTTAGTCATTAAAAATAATGAAAAAATATTGGATAGAAAGGGCATGAAAAATGCAATTTTGGCATATCCATCTTTTGAATTTTTATTGAAGGAAAGTGTATAACAAAAAATAACAAGATCAGGTATCTAGTACATGTATAATATAAGAACTCCTTTTGAATTTAGCAAATAGCTCCTATTTGTGGAAACCCATCACAAAATAAAGACATAGAATAAGTAATAAGACATAGTAGGATAGTTTTCCATCTTTAATTTCCAAGAAATCAATAAAAAAACATGATGAAATTGGATCAGATAGGAAAAATACCATTTGTGCTTTCATCAATAAAAATACAAAAAAGATTAATTTTTTATCAAATAAGGATGTTTCTTGGGCCTTAATATCAACTTCACACTACAAATAGGATCTCTTAACATTCATTCCAATACATACAAACAATTAACAAGCTCCTACGTTTAAGAAACCACCACTTTCTCTCTCTAGAAGCTTTACTATGTAACCCACTTTATCTCCTCAATTTCTTACTCCCAAACACAAATTGGAGCAAACCAAAAATATGGAAATGTTCCTTACTCTTTAAGGATCAAAATCCACTAGTCAATTTTATTTAATTATGCTCCACATGAATTTAATTTCAATTTGAATAAAAAAAATGCTATTATAGGGTTTGCTCATGAAGTTCTTTATTTTTAAGGAAAATTGAGGATCTTATACCTAAAATTTTCAGAAATTGATTGAGGTCTTTCAGAGATAGACACATAGAGAGTTGGGAACTGCCACCACCTCATCAAGAACTGGCCTGAAAACAACCAAACATCAGTTCACCAACATGCAAGGTAAGTTTTTCTTCTTTTGCTTATTCCTATATAATTGAGTGTTTGATGCAAAATTGAGTTTGGTTCCTTGATAATACTTGTTTATGTGATCTTGTTTGATAGTGTATGATAATGTAATAATATTTTTTAAAATAAAATGTGTGGCTTATGTAATTCATAATATCTTATATAGTATAACAATGTGGTGTATCTTTATGATTATGATTTGAAAATATGTAGCATATTGTATTTCTTGAAATAATATTGAATAAAAAAATTATATTATAATTAACATTTTATTTGCCTCATGATTGTTAACTTTGTTATGTATTTATTCATTCATTGTATATAACATATTTACATATATATGTGGTATATAATAAAAGCGTGTTTTAATATAATATCTTGTTGAATATGTAAACATTAAATGTATGTAATTGTAATGTATTTTGACATGTCAGCTAAAAAACAAATGTAAATATGTTTAGTAATAATTTGATAGTGTGTAATATTTAGTAACATGTGTTTGATTTGATAACAAGAATAGTAACCTTTCCATAATTTGCATAATAGTAGAAAATATAACGTATATGTTAAACAATGATTAGTACTCATAGAACTTATGACCTTGTAATATCTTATATGATAGTATAAATGAAATGTGTATGTATGTGTACATTGGTAATTTGTATGCAATAAATTGATGGCCTAATATGTAGTGATAACCCGTCCTTTTATATATGTGATTTTATGATGTTTAGTTTTATGCAATATCTAATATATTTGTAACATATGATATTGCATTTTTATATGGAGTGTTCAAGTATTTTCATTATGTTGTCTACTATCCAGGGTATATTTTCAAGATGAAAAGGGTTTTTTTTTTAGGAAATATTTTCTCTCACCTAGAAAAATGATTTCCATAAATAAAAATTATTACCAGACTATTTTCAAAATTAGGAATTCTTAGGATTTTTTTAAAGATGGACAAAAATTGTTTATTTTTACGAATTGATTAATATTTAATAACTTAAAGTGGAATATTTTTTAAACAAAATTGACCAACCCATTAATGTCTTTTATAAAATATTTTTAGAATTATGTAGGCTTAATCCTAGCTAGTAGGTATGTAGACACTTTAGAAGGTCCTAAAAAATGTAAAAAGACAAAAAGAAAAAGAATTTTCCTGCATAAAAGCCCCTTCTAATTTTGAAAAAGCCCACGAAAAATTGAAGGCCCAATTCTTCAATTTATAAACATCTTCTTATGATAATCGTAAAGATTTTAATGGATTAGCCCCTGAATGCATGTTCTCTAGTTTCCTTTTTTTTAAAACCCAATTTTTACAAAAACACATAGATTAGTAACTGAAATTATGGTCTCTTCACCCATGGGCTTTAATTTCACTCTTTTCTTAACTTTGTCAAGAGGTGACTCTATTTTAAAAAAAAAAATGCCTTTTTCTTTAAAATGAGCTTTTTCCTAATCTAATTGAGGAACTTAAACTAGTTAGGCTAGGCTTGGTATAAGTTAGATTAGGAAAAAGGGAAACCAAATTTTCAACTCAACATCAACCAATTCCATTATGTTTACTTCTCCATAAAGGACATATCAATACATTGAAAAGCCTTAGTGATAACCAACTCCTAAGCATACTAATAGGGATCAACCTCTAAGTCCTTTCACCTACTCCCGAGCTAAGAGCCAAGCTAACATGGTCTATTGGATCCTCACCCATTACTTAACTCTAGAAGAAATCAACTTGTTATGCCGAGGTAATCTGACCATGCATTCAAACTATCATGAGTTTAACCTCCTCACACAAGAGCAAGGCCAGTTTGAGTTGCCCGAAGACCTCTAACCTATTGAGCCAACCTATCCCAAAGACTTCCCTGCTTCCTAAGCATAGAACTATCATGATGGTGTTCTTAAGCTGTTTCATAATGAACATTCCATCTTGATCAAGGACTTGGACGTTTCTAGCCCCATCCTAATGAGTCAGAATTCGTTGTGCAGTAAGTTTGCTAGCCTCTCTTGTCAAGACACTTGTCCTACCTATAACAGTCATGCCATCCAATACTAAATATTCTCTTTTTATGATTATGAATTTGCCCCTATCCTTTTGTAGCATGAATGTAATTAGAATCTTACCCTTTTTAGTAAATACATATGTTAATGTAAACCTAGTTGTACCTACCATAAATACCTTGTTATAAGCATTTGTTGTAATTAGATCCTTCTAATTATTAATGAAATTATTTAGTTTTCCTCTCTTCTTTGTGTTGAGAACCCCAACCTTAGCTTATATCAATCCTTAAGCTAGGTTATGTGGCAAGCGACCATTCAACCTGGACTAATGAGTCACATCCAGTATATTGTAGGTCATATTAAGCTTGAGTAATATGCCAGATCCACTGAGCTGCTTACAGATTAGCTTTCCACCTAAATCCCCCTATATTTCTTCGGTAGTATTGAAGGACCCATTTATGCTATGATAAGACTTATCAAGGGCTCACATCTCAACTATTATATGTGCCATTGATCTATGTTCCTTATCACATACCATATAATTCTAGTATCAAAACTTGAGATTTCAATCAAAAGAGCTATGTTTTTAGTATGTAATTAGCAATGTGATTAAAGTCTGAAATGCCACTTTGTTGTGTTATCAAGTGTGGTAGTGAGTTAGTAGTGTAGTGACTGGATTGAGTGTAAGTAGTAGCTATTGTGCTCTTGTGTATATGTTAGAAGAGTAAGTTGTAGTCTACAGTTAGAGTAATGTTGGTGGTTTTGAAATTGTTGTATTATTGAGTTTTTTGAAGTTGGGTAAAGTAATGTCTATAGGGGATGTTGAGAGCAATGCTCTAAGCTATGTAAGGTATGGCAATCAGACTCTTAAGACAACTAATGAGAAGATAGATGACTTAGCAATTATGATGGTCGACTTGACTGCAATTATGTCATAGCTACTAATGCACAACTAGTTAAGGCTATTCCAATTGATGCTTGACCTAATTTAAGGAAGCAAGTAGTTAAGATTTGAAAGCATAATGCTTTTGATGGTTCAATAGATGATACGAGGCAAGCGCACCTATCAATTTTAATATAGCGGATGTGAGTCCGAGTCGATCCCTCAGAGATTTTGAGTACTAATATTAACTTTAGCTTTATTATCTAACCGGAAAATTATGGTAAATTGAATGAATTAAAAATACTGAAATTAACAACTAAACTACTTATGAGACTTAATTATGCAAATTAGAAAGCAATAAACTACGAACGACTTCAAGTATGCAATAATGTATTTAAGAATTATTTCCCCTAGTGTTTAACATGTAACCTTTTAAAATATATTCAATTTAGTTTCTATAATTCCTGATCGGAGGGATTCACAATTAAAGCTAATATCTTTCTCAAGCATATTAACCCTAATTCTAAATTATTTACCGGAATCTCTTCACTTAGTAATATAACTTAGAATTGCATTAATGTATAATGAATTCTCATGCAAATAATTAACTTTCCAGAAGAAACATGTATCTTATCTCTAAGTATACATGTAATTCTCTCCAATTATGCTTAGATCTAATTACACATGCAATTTCTCAATTAACATGCATAATATCATATATTGATACTCTAGAATTATCAATCCATAACTAAACGACATAATTGAATCAAGAAAAGATAGAAACTTTCTTGAAATTATAATTCAATCCAAGGGTTACATGAAACCCTAGGTTCCATAATCCTAAATACTCGAATTCTAAGCTATCATAACGAATCTAAAAATGAGTTTCATCAAAAATATAAAATAAAGCATGAAAACCCCTCTTGATTTGATGAACAATCTCTCTAATCTTGAAATCAATGTTGTTCTCGCTTCTTGATTGATGTTCTCCTCAAGTCTCTTCTTGTCTCTTGTGTCTTTCCGTTTCTGTAATGTCTCTCTTCTTTTAAACACTAAGATATCCTTTTATATATGTATTACACGGATTTTATTTTCGTTACCAGACACGGCCTGGGACACGGCCGTGTCCCCAGGTCGTGTAACTTTCTGCACTAAGGCAAAATTTCTGCATAACTTCAAAATTTCATAACTTCTTCGTTTGAACTCGGAATTGAGTGAAACTTGATTCCTTTTCTTTGTTTTCGAGCCTAGAACGCGTTTAAACCCTGAAATCAACATCTTATTCAATTAAGTATCAATTTCTTTAAAGAAAACAAAAAATGTGAGGGAAATGCTATAAAATCACCATATGAAATATGTTTAAAATCAGAGTTATCAAATTTCCCCACACTTGAGCATTTGCTTGTCCTCAAACAAATAAATCAAATCAAAACAAAACTTTCAGGACAAGAAACACTAAAAAAAATTTATCACTATTTAGGAAACCGGTGAAAGAATACACTTGACCCAAAGAAAGATAAGAAAATCATTCTCAACTAACTTGCAATAATAAAGTCAACTTATTTCATCTGACCATATTCGAATGCTCTAACAATACTTAATACTAGAATTCACTAGCTAATTTATGAAAATCAAAGTTTACCCGAACCATTTAACTAAGGATTCTTAAACTAAAAATTAGATTTAACATCTCGCCAATCGAGAAAGAGTCATAAAAATTTTGTCCATTTGACTAAAGTGTATACAATTCTCTCTTCCATCTCACTAAGCACCATAATCTAAAACAAACACATTTTACATCCACTCTTCTTCTGATCATCCCCTTAGTTCATGCTTTTGTTGAGAGGTCTTTTGAATTTACCTTATTTAAGCACAATCGTGTTGGTAGCGGGAAAGAATCTCGCTCTTCTGACGGACCAAGACCAATCCATACCAACTTATTCCTTATATTGATAGCGGGAAAGAACCTTGCTCTTCTGATGGACCAATGCCAATCCATATCAACTTTTTCATTAGAATTGGCATTGGGACTCAATCTCACTCTTCTGACGGACCAAGACGAATCCTTACCAATTTTTCTATTCATACACTTATTATTACTTTTGACTTCCATTCATTATGATTTTTCGGAGTTTCTCAAAAGAAGAATTTCATTTGTTTGTTTGCTAAAAATTATAGGACTCTTAAAAATTTATAAGAGAAAGGTATACATAAAAGTAAATTTAAAAATAACCATGACTATCTCTTAACTAGTGATGTTGCTCCAATCTCAAGTCTTAAAATCCTAAGCTAAATAACTCGTAACTTTGCCTTCCAAAAATTTTGACTAATCAATTCTAGTAAAGTATCATAAGATTAATAATAATCACGATGACATAGTTGATTTGGCTCAATACCAATTAATCACCTATTGCAAGCTAACTTAAAAAGTAATTGGGTCAAATATGAATAATTGGTTTCCTAAACAGTAACAAATTCATATATATCCCTTCCCCACACTTAATAATGTACATTGTCCCCAATGTACCACTAAGAAAGCATAATATCAAGATATGAAACAATAAAAACCATCATAGGGAAAGAGGAAATACATGTATTGAAAAAGAAACTAATACTTCCCTGCCAGTCGAAAATAAGGTGAAGAAGTTCATAACGAGGAAGCATCATCATCGTCGTCACTGCCCTCAACATCCTGTTCACGACCTCCAACCGCCTCTTCCTCACCATGAAAGAATAAAAATGAAGTAAACTCTCAGACAAAATGCATGTATTAATTCCCAAAAGTCCTAAACGTCGGGTAGCTAAACATGCTTAAACAATGAGGAAAATACAGCATAAACAAGAGAGGACAGGAAAAAAAAAATTAAAAGAACTTACTTGGATCGGGAACATGAGGAGAAGATGGAGAGAAGATGAAATGTGAAATGAAGTTATGTGGATGTGTGTAAGTGGTTGAGAGAGTGTGTGTGTGTGTTTGGAAAATATTGTGCAGTGCGTGTGCGAAATCGTGAGGGGCTGGGCAGACACGGGCTGGGACACGACCGTGTCCTCTGCCCGTGTGACTTTTGCTTCCCGTGTATAAAAACTGGACGGATACGGGCTGGGACACGACCGTGTCCTACGCCCGTGTAACATTCTATTGGCGGGTGGAAAATTCTGGGTGTACACGGGCTGGGGACACGACCATGTCCCTCGCCCATGTAACTTTCTGTGCCTACGGTGTAAGATCAAAGTCTAGGAGGATACGGGCTGGGACACGACCGTGTCCCATGCCCGTGTAACTTTCTGTAGGCGTGGCAGATAAAAGGGGCCTGGATGGACACGGGCTGGGGCACGACCGTGTCCCTTGCCCATGTAATAAAATTTTTTCTTTTTTTTTTACCTATATTCATGGATTTAAAAATAAAAGAAACTTAAAATAAATAAATAAATCAATCAATAAAGAATAAATAAATAAAAATACTTAAACTAGAAAAATAAGACAAAGAAAACTAAAGAGAGAAAAAAAAATGAAACTAAAAAGGGAAAAGTCTATGACTAAAATTGAAACAAATAAAAGAAACAAAGCAAAACTAGATCAAAGAGAGAAAAAAATAAATAAATGAAAATAAATAAATAAATTGAAATAAACTAAAATATGAGTAAAGTTAGATATGGGTTGCCTCCCAAAAAGTGCTTTAGTTAACGTCGATAGCTCGACGGAATACGTCTTCTCATGATTCTTCATTCAGTTGGAGATAGGAATCCTCCTGTATCTCGCTTTTGAACTCTCCATACGAGCGTAAATTTACCCTTAGGCCATCGACCTTGCCAATTCCATTTTATTGGTGCATAACTTCCATAGTTTCTCTCCTTATCATGTCACTTATGAAATTCATGTAACCTAAACTTCTTCATCTTGTCCGCTTTTACCTTAGATGCATTTGTCATTGGAAATTTTGAACTTTTCACCACAAAGGCATGTTCCAAATGATTTCTTGACAGTTTTGGTTCCAAAGATGGTGGCTTCTCTTTGAAAGATCTTAACCTAGGATCCTTTGACTTATGGAGTTGATCAATCCCCTTCTTGTCCACAATAGATTCATGAACTTTTGTTTGAGCTACCATTTCTGCACAATTGGGGTTAGTCACCAAATTTTCACCTCCCTTTTGCAAGCAATAGCTCGAAGAATCCTTAGCAAGCGTTTCCTGCACACATGTAGACATAACGACATTAGTGGCATTAACATTATGACATATATTCTCTGGGTCAAGAAATTTGTTCGTTGCCTTTGGAGTTTTAAAAACTATTTCATCATCTCCGATCCGTAATATCAACTTATGCTCACTAACATCAAAAACAGCCTTAGCAGTGGCTAGGAAGGGTCGACCTAAAATGATTGGCACCTCAATATCTTCATCTATATCAAGTATAACAAAATCCACCGGAAAGATGAATTTGTCTACTTGTACTAAAACATCCTCTATGATACCTCTAGGGTATGTGATAGACCTATTAGCTAATTGAAGACTCATGCGCGTTGGTTTAGGTTCTCCTAATCCTAGCTTTTTGAACATTTTATATGGCATCAAATTTATACTGGCTCCTAAGTCTGCCAAAACATTATCTACTAACAAATTGCCAAGCATACAAGGAATAGTGAAACTCCCTAGATCTTTTAATTTTTGTGGCAGCTTTTTCTGGAGAAGTGCCGAGCATTCCTCGTTTAATGTGACGGTTGTAAGCTCCTCTAACTTCCTCTTGTTCAATAGAAGATTCTTTAGAAATTTCGCATACTTTAGCATCTGCAAGATAACATCAACAAGAGGTAAGTTAATGTGTAATTGTTTGAAAATATCAAGCAATTTACCAAATTCCTTATTCAAATCAGTGTAACTTTGCTTAAGGCGCTGCAGGTAAGGGATGGGAGGCTTGTACTCCTTCACTTTCGGTGGTTCTGTACTTTCGTTTGATTTTAGTGGCTCTTCATCTTCCTTACGATTGACTTCCACTTCTTTCTCAACTACTTCCTCACCATCCTTCTTCTCCACTTGCAATTTTCTATCACTTCTCAAGGTCACAACATTAACAAGTTCCCTGGGATTAACCTCGGTATTCCCTGGGAGTGTCCCTTGTGGTCTTTCAGAGATTAGCTTCGCAAGTTGACCAATTTGGTTCTCAAGGTTGCCATTTGAAGCCTCTTGATTTCTCAGCGAGGATTCAATGTTGGATGAGCGAGCCTCATTGCCTTGAATGTATTTTGTGAGAAGTTCTTCTACACTGGGCTTCTTTTCTTGAGGGAGAGGAGGTGGGAATGGTCGCTGAAATCCAGGTGGGCTAAAGTTGTTCTTCTGCTGGCCTTGGTTTTGGTTTCCCCATGAGAAATTTGGGTGATTCCTCCATCCTGGATTGTAAGTGTTGCTATAGGGGTTATTTTGTTGCTTAGGTGGATTTCCTAGATAATCTACCTGTTCCAGTTGTTCTTATGCTCCATACCCCTGCATACCAAAATCACTTACATTCGATTGCACTTGTTGAGGGCCAATTGAGAGTGCATCAATCTTCTTACTCAATAAGTCCACCTTGGCTGCTAGAGCAGTGGTCAAGTCCACATCATAAATTCCCATGGCCTTTTGCTTGGCTCTAGTGCTTTCCCACTGATAGTTGTTCATCGCTATTCCTTCAATCAAGTTTTGGGCTTGCTTAGGTGTCTTAGTGTTCAAAGTACCTCCTGCGGATGCATCAATCATCTGTCTAGTAGATAAATTGAGACCATTATAGAAGGTCTGAATCTGCATCCATAGTGGGAGGCCATGATGTGGGCACCTCCTGAGCAAGTCCTTGAACCGCTCCCAAGTATCATATAGCGTCTCCACTTCCAATTGAGCAAAACACGAAATATCATTCCGAAGTTTCGCGGTCTTTGCTGGTGGGAAATATTTCTCCAAAAATTTCCCTACCAATTCATTCCAAGTTGTGATTGAATTTCTTGGTAGGGAGTTCAACCACTGTTTTGCTCTTCCCCTCAAGGAGAAAGGAAATAGTCGTGGTCGAATGGCATCATCCGTGGCTCCGTTAATTTTGAACGTATCACAAATCTCTAGAAAACTAAAGATGTGGGTATTAGGATCTTCGTCTTGGAGACCATCAAATTGAACATATTGTTGCACCATTTGTATGATGTTAGGTGCAATTTGGAAGTTATTAGCCACGACAGTTGGCCTTGCAATACTAGAGTCAGCTCCAATAAGTATAGGCCTTGAATAATCGGACATGGTCCGATTTGCTTCATTCCCGTTGTTAGCCATGTGTAGTGGATCTTCTTGCTCAATAAATTGAGTGTTGGCCTCCTTACCTTCTTTCTTGATTTCAACGATTGTCTCGTCGTCTATGGTTGCCACAACTTGTCTAGGTCGTGATCTCAAATTTTGAAGGGCAGTTCTCTCAATTTCAGCATCGAGTTCTACCAAATCTTCCGGATTACCGCGAGTCATGCACTACAAAGGCAAGAAATATAAAATCAATTGTAGTTCTAAGTAATAAAAATAAACAATGAGAACAAAAGAAAATAAAGAAAAAAATGGTTAAAGTAATAAAGCAACTAGCGTTCTTAATATAAAAAATTCCCGGCAACGGCGCCAAAAACTTGATACGAGGCAAGCGCACCTATCAATTTTAATATAGCGGATGTAAGTCCAAGTCGATCCCTCAGAGATTTTGAGTACTAATATTAATTTTAGCTTTATTATCTAACCGAAAAATTGTGGTAAATTGAATGAATTAAAAATACTGAAATTAACAACTAAACTACTTATGAGACTTAATTACGCAAATTAGAAAGCAATAAACTACGAACGACTTCAAGTATGCAATAATGTATTTAGGAATTATTTCCCCTAGTGTTTAACATGTAACCTTTTAAAATATATTCAATTTAGTTTCTATAATTCTTGACCGGAGGGATTCACAATTAAAGCTAATATCTTTCTCAAGCATATTAACCCTAATTCTAAATTATTTACCGGAATCTCTTCACTTAGTAATATAACTTAGAATTGCATTAATGTATAATGAATTCCCATGCAAATAATTAACTTTCCAAAAGAAACATGTATCTTATCTCTAAGTATACATGTAATTCTCTCCAATTATGCTTAGATCTAATTACACATGCAATTTCTCAATTAACATGCATAATATCATATATTGATACTCTAGAATTATCAATCCATAACTAAACAACATAATTGAATCAAGAAAAGATAGGACTGTTACCCTTTGTCCTTAACATCCAATGCTTCTTATTTCCATGAATAGGTTGCACCACTCTTAGGTCGATCGTAAGTACCTCGACTTACTCTACTTCTTGATTCACAATAGTACAGAATTTGATTCCTATCATATAGGTACCCGATCTTACTGTTGAATGATATGCTTGATGATCTGTATAGAGCTTAAGTCTCCTCAATGATAGACTTGAAGAGCAGCTACCATCATATTAGGAAGAAATAAGGTAATGAGTCGACTATATGAGTGGGTGGTCATGCCATTTAAGCTAACCAACACATTGAGCACTTTCATGTGCTTGATAAATCATTTGTTATGCCCTTTGATTGGAAGGTACATTGTTATTTATTTTGATAATATTCTAGTTTATAGTAGAGGATTGTATGAGTACGTATTACATTTAAGAGAGGTGTGTGATATCTTGAGAGCCGATAAGCTCTATGGAAATCTAAAAAAAGGGTATTTTCTTCCAAGGTTATCAAACTAGCAATTTTACATAGAATTGCTTGAGAACTTGTAAAATCAGAACATAAAATCGAAATGTAAAAACTTAAGTTTCTAAAACCTATATAAAATAGTTTTCAAAAAGCCATAGATATACTTATAGTAGTTATAAAATACTTAAAATATATGATGAAAATATAGAAATGAAGAACTTGAGTTCTTTTTCTATGAAAAATTATTAATTTATAATCTAACGTTCACAAAAGAATGATAAGTAGAGCTGAAACTAAATTTCTTTCAGTTATTTTGTTTGAAAAAAGTGGTGAATCAAAGAAAACCAAATGTTTCAACTCATTTTGAGTTATTAATAGTATAAACATAAATATATAGTTTTCCTTGTAAAATTTTCCATTGGAGTTAGAACTAGAATGAAAGATATGAATATTGAAAAAGGGACTAAGAGAGAGAGAGAGAGAAAGAAGAAAAAAAAAATTAAACTAGAATACGGAAAATAATTTAATGCCCTAAAAGTCAATAGGCTAGTAGAAGCCTAATGTTATATATATATGTGTTTCTTTATTTTTGGCCCATTCAACTCATATATGTAAAATTGGTAAACATAGATAAAACATAAGTTTCTAAAAAAAAAAAAATAACTTTATACCCTAGTCAACTCGAAAAAACCCTAAAAAATCGTAAACTTGTAAAAGCGAGATTTTGACAACTATGTTTTCCATAGATCTGAGGTAATGTTATTGGATTTTGTAGTTAGTCAAAATAGAGTACGAATGGACGATGAGAAAATCAAGACTATAGCTGAGGTCTAAAGTTTTCACAAGCCTACATCTATCTAGAGGTGATATATTCATGATTTCAATGTAATAGTATCCCCACCAATTGAGCTAACCAAGAATGAAGGCTTATTGCTTATTTCATCGAGAAGTTAAGTGGTGCTACTCTAAACTATTTAGTCTATAAGAAGGAGGTCTACTTCTTGGTGCATGCACTTATTGTGTGGCAACATGGCTTATCGCTTTGAGAATTTATGATATATATTGATAAGTTATCATGCCACCAAGCTAAGTGGATTGAGTTTCTTAAAACTTTCTTATATGTAATCAAGTACAAGAAGGGAAGTACAAATTCAATGGTTGATGCCTTCCTAAGCAGACATGTATTGATCACTTAGTTGCAAACTAAGGTTCTGCTAATGAATATCTATTCAAGAAGGGCCATTTATGTATTCTAGGCAGCTTATAAGAGAATTACTTATTCAAGAAGCCTACATCAAAGAACTAATAGGTTATTTTGGGGGGAAAAAAGGACTTATAAGCGATTCAAGGAGCATTTCTTTTGTCCATGGATCATGAAAGATGTACATTGGATACTAGAGAGGTATACGATAAGCAATAAGGCTAGGGGGAAGGAACCATATAAGGTATATACGCCTTTGCCCATTCCTAATTAGGCTCGACCAATTTGAGAATGGACATTATACTTGGACCACCGAAGATAGTTTGAAAACATGACCCTTTATGGTGATAAGTAATCGATTCAACAAGATGGCCCATTTCGTTCCCTAACAAAAGAACAAAGATGCTTATCTATTACTAACCTTTTCATGTAAGAGGTCATGCAATTACATAGAATTCCCCATAGTATTGTACTAGATTGGGATCTAAAGTTCACCAGCTTCTTTTAAAATACTATAAAGGAGACTTGAAACCAAATTAATGTTTAGTACCTCTTGTTATCCCCAAATCAATGGCTAAATTGAAGTAGTCAACAAGAGTTTTTTATCCTTACTTTGAGCTTTCGTAGGTAACAACATAACTGATAGGGACTTATGTTTGCCCATTGTCAAATTTGCCTACAATAAGTTTACCCATTGTTTAACCAAAAAATTGCTATTTGATGTTATGTATGGAGTCAACCCAACCCTCCCTATGGGTATGATTTATGAACCAACCTCCAAGAAGGAGAGTTTAGAAGGAGCAAACAATCCAAGAAAAGCAACATTTGAAAGTGGTCAAGCAGCTTTCCAAAACCATAGCTAAGCAGAAGGAGCTTGAAAACCATGTGAAAAGGGTCATTAACTTTCAACCAAGGGACTAAGTATGGGCACATCTTAGTAAAGATAGTTTCCCAAGTTATAAGAGTAGAAAGCTATCACCTTAAGCTAATGGTCCATTAAGCGTGCTAAGGAAGATCAATGGCAATGCCAATAAGCTAGAACTGCCTAAAGAACATGGTGTTTTTTTAACATTCAATGTAGTTAACCTGACTCCATATGTCCTAGATGAAGCCAAGATTAGCAGTTGGAGGCTAAATTTTCAACAACCCTGAGAAGCTTATGGGAATCTAGCCTCTCTACAATACGAACAGACTTCTAGATGTTGTATGCTAAGCTTTGGACTACATACCCAAGGTAGACTCTAAAGCATTTAGAATTTAGTGTTGAGAATTCTAAATAACTAGCTTACCAAGGATGAGCTAGAATATGTCTAAGGATATTGTTGTTGCACCAAAGATCAAATTGTTTCACTCTTTTTCAAACTATCAAACCTGATTTGCTGACCACAAATGCCTATATCATCTTACCACCACCTATACCAACCTAAACTCAAGCTCCATAGCTGGCTAACCAACTTGCTTGCCTTTGTCCACCTCTACCTGATACTAAGCCATGATAGGAATCTAGTACTAGGGCCCCTCACCAGAGTAAGAGCAAGAAGCCTGAATAACTTAGCCACTCGGATCCTTAACTACCTAGCTAGTTCTATCCCTACAAACTTGAAGGATTCAACTGACCTTCAAGATCTCCTAAATTGTTTAAAACATAACTCAGATTGATTCCAATTTCTCTAGGCTGACTCAAGAGCTGACTTTTCCGACTTGTTCTAAGGATCACTTCTCATAATCAATTTCACCAACTGAGCTACATGAATGTCTAGCTAGTGTTGACTAAATCTTCGAGTGACAAAATCCATCAATGGAAATGTGCCTCATCCTCTCCTACAATGATACATATTATACTACCCACAAGCACGTTCTAACAATAGGACATTCTCTTTCTAGAAGGATTACATAATTGTCCTTCTATATTTGCACTTGTACTTTTATAATTTTCTTTCCCTTTTTAGTAATTTGGATATGGTATTGTAACCTTAGTACACTAGGTATAGATATCCTATTTGGACAATTGTTGTACCCAGACTCTTACCTAATTTAAATAATTAATTTCCTTTAAGTTTGTTTCCTCTTTTTCTCGTGAAGTTGAGAACCTTGGTTCCCTTTGCTCTTATCAATCCCTTTAACAAGAATTATGGTAAAAAAAACCCTATAACTTAGACTAGTGAGTCAAATCCAGTGTGTTATTAGCTATGTTGTGCTTGAATGGTGCATCACATCCACAAGCAGATCACGAATTTGCTAAAACCCTTGCAAAACCCATTCCTTTCCTTTCTCCAGCAGCTCTCTCTTTGGAGGACCCATCCACACTATGTTAAGCTCTTCTCCGGAGGACTAGATCACTAAAGGATGAACTATGAAGAAAATATGGAAAAAATAGAGCTCGAGGAAGAATAATATGAGGACGAGCAAAACATCTAACCTCCCAAAAGGTTAGAAAACGTGAAAGTCCAAATCTTGAGCTTTTTAGGATGTAGAAATGCTAACAAATATTTAGATTAGGAAGAGCTAGTTGAGAAGCTATTTGAGTGTTACCAATACATTAAATGTGATAAGGTTAGACTTGCTACTCTAGAGTTTGTTGGTTATGCTCACATGTAGTGGAATAAGCCGTATGCAATGAGGGAGAGAGAAAGACGATGATGGTTATGGACTTAGGTAGAGATGAAAAGAATTATGCATAGTAAATTTATTCTTGAGTCATACTTTCAAGATGCCTTTGCAAAGTTGTAAGAGCTTAGACAAGGGAATCAAACTATTGACGAATATGTGCAAGAATTCCAAATGCTAATGATAGATGCAAAGTAGACAAACCTGAAGCTAGAACTATTTCTAGGTTTGTCACAGGATTGAGAGACAAACTTAGAGAAGAAGTTGAAGTGTTGCCTAATCATACCCTTAAGGAAACTATTAAAGTTGCCTAATGAATTGAAAGACAAAATAGCATCTGACCTTACCATACTTATAGTTCTTAACTTGTTCAAGTTAATCAACTTGTACACGAGAGTAGCAGCAAAGCCTGTTACCTTAGTAATGAGTAAGAAGGAAGTCTAATCGTCACATAGTGAAGGAGTGAGGTTGGAATAAGGAGGAAAGGTAAGGAATTTAAGACGGGGTAAACTTTTAGAGGGAAAATGAGTGAGATAAAGTGCTTCAAAAGCTAGGTTTTTATACATATAGCCTCCTAATGCCCTAATTGACAAACTATGGTCATTAAAGGGAAGCACCAACCTTTGAAGTATATAGCACGAATGAAGAAGTTAGTGAAGTTGTGGAAGAAAAGGATGATGGAGTGAAAGTAGAATTTACAAGACATGAAATTTATCCCAAAGAAGGAGACATGCTCACATTGGTCATTCGCCGAGCTCTTAGCATAGAATGTGATCAACAAGAAGAGCAACATGACAATTTGTTCTATACTAATTGCAAGGTAAATTATCAACTCTATGCTTTAATTATTGATAGTAGGACTATACAAATGTTGCTTCGGCTAAGATGGTAGAGCAATTAAAATTACCTACCTCCGTACATCCCAAACCACATAAACTACATTGGTTAAATGAGAGTGGTACGATGCATGTCACAAAGCAAATGTTATTTCCAATCACTATTGGGAGATATGAGGATGAGATCCTATGTAAGATCCCTTCCATATCTTATTAGGTTAACCTTGGTTATATGATCGGAGAGTCATGTACGATGGCTATTAGAACACCTATAACTTCGAAAAGAATGGCCACCATGTTACACTTTTTGCGATGACACCAAGTCAAGTTAATAATATGTAGTTCAAACTAAACTAGAAGACTATAAAGGCCTTAGTAATAAGTTGATCTTAGTTGATAAGAACTATGAAAGACAACAAACTAACCTTTTTCATAGTACAAAGACTATTAGAAATGCAGAAATATAATGACCTACTTAAGGAGGTTGAAAGAGTTTGCTAAGAGAATTTACTCATCTATTTCCTAACAAGTTGCCAATAGGGTTATCCCTAAAGTGAGAAATAGAGCATGGCATTGAGCTATTGCATGGAGTTGTATTACCAAACCAATCGGCCTATCCATCAATCTTCAATAAGCCCGTCGATCTACAAAGGCAGGTGAATGAACTCATTGAAAGAGGATATGTTTAAGAAAGCATGACCCCATGTGTCGTGCTCACATTATTAGTTCCCAAGAAGGACAAAAGTTAAAGAATGTATGTAGATAACCGAGCTACTAATAGGATTAACATTAAATATCAATATCCCATTCCTCGACTCAATGATATGCTAGATGAATTACATGGAGCAAGTGTGTTTTCTAAGATAGATCTAAAATTAAGATATCACCAAATTCGAATGCATAAGGGCAATGAATGGAAAACTACCTTCAAGACGAGATATGGATTGTATGAGTAGCTTATTATGCCATTTAGACTGTCGAATGCCTCAAGCACATTCATGATATTAATGAACTATGTGCTGAGGAATCAAATAGGGAACTTTGTTGTGGTATATTTTGATGACATTCTTATATATAGTCCTGATCTCCCCAACTATGTAAGCCATATTCGAACTACCATTAAAGTACTCTAAGCTAGGCAACTATTCAGAAATCTAAAGAAATGTTATTTCTAACAAGAGGAAGTTGTGTTCCTTAGGTACATTGTAAGTAAAGGAGAACTTATAGGGGACAAAGAGAAGATTCAAGCTATTGTTGAATAGCCTATGTCAACCTCCTGTATAAATGTAAGCAGTTTCCATGGATTAGCTTCTTTCTATCAGAAGTTTATTCAAAACTTTAGTACTATTGCCGCATCGCTCACCAAGCTTACTAAAAGAAATCTTGAGTTTCGATGGGGAGAAAAGGAGGAGAAGAGCTTCGCCAAACTGAAGAGGAGATTAACTTTAGAAACAGTACTATCATTGCTAGATTTTGGTAAAGTTTTTAAACTAGAATGTGATGTCCCAAGCATAGGAATTGGAGCAATACTCATGCAAGACTATCGACCTATTGCCTACTTCAATAAGAAACTTGAAGAACCTACCTTAAACTATTCTATGTATGACAAAGAGATGTATGCCTTGGTCCGAGCTATGCAAAATTGGCAACATTACTTGCTACCAAAGGAATTTGTTGTGTATTGTGATCACCAAACCTTGAGATACTTGAAGACTTAGCCAAAGCTCTTGAAATGACAGTTGAGATGGGTTTAATTTTTTTGAAGGGTTCTCGTTTGTGATCAAGCACAAGTGAGGAAAAACAAATGTAATCGCATATGCCTTATCTAGATGGTAAGTGTTACTTTCCGAATTCCAGATGAGATTATTGATGGGCTTTGTGAGTCTCAATGATCAAGATCCCCACTTTGGACCAATCTTTGCCTAATGCAAGGATGGTAAGATGTTGGATGAATATTTTGTAGAAGAAGGTTACCTCTTTCAAGCTGGAAGATTGTGTATACCAACCAGTTTGATATGGGACTTCCTTGTTTGAGCACATAATGGAGGATTCGACCATGTGAATTATTGAAATCCAAGTTATACTAGCTAAAGATGATGAGATATGTGAACTACAATGTCAAGAGATGTGTAACTTATAAGGGGGCTAAGAGCCAAGCCAAATAGGAGAAGGCAATACCTTTACCTATACTAACCAAACCTTGGGTCAACGTTAGTATGGACTTCGTACTTTGATTATCGAGGATGGCATGAGGAAAGGACTCTATCATAGTCTTTATCGATAGGTTTAGCAAGATGGCACATTTTGTATCCTACAATAAAACTAACAATGGTTCATCTATTTCTTTTCTACGGAGTTTCAAGGATTATTGTGTCAGATTGAGATCCTATGTTTCTAAGCCAATTCTAGAAGACTCTATGGCATTGATTAAAGGCTAAACTACTTTTCAACATGTCTTGCCACCCTCAGACTGACGAATAGATATAAGTCGTCAACCGAACTTTACGATCACTTCTTTGAGCTACTGTTGGATACAATTAAGCTGATTGGATTCTAACCTACCCATAGTGGAGTTTGCTTATAACCAATTCGTTCGTAGCATGACAAGCAAAACTCCCTTTGAAGTAATGTACAAACTTAATTCTAAACTACTGCTTGACCAAACACCTACTCCAAGGACTAAACAAGAGGATCCAAAAGTGAAAGGCAGAGTTAAAGCCCTATAACAAATTTATTAGCAAGTTACCGAGCAACTAACCTAAGCTATAAATAAACTAGTACGTAGAAGATAAGGGTGAAAAGGAAAGAAATAGTTTCGACCATGCGAGCTTGCATAGATACATCTCAATAAGGAAAGGTTTCCAAACAAGAGGAAGAACAAACTCTCATCCCAAGCTGAAGGACCTTTCCAAGTGCTTCAGAAGATTAGTGATAATGCCTACAAACTCAATCTCCCAGATGGATATAACTACATGTAATATGTCTTCAACATTACCGACCTGAGCCCCTACATTCCAAATGAGGACAGATCAATAGAGCATTCAAAGGATGTGATACAGAACCCTAAACAACCCAAGGGAAATGATAGGAATCTAGTACCAAGGTCCCTCATCCAAGCAAGAGCGAGAGGCCTAAACAACTTAGCTACTCAAATCCTTACCTATCAAACTAGTTCTATCCTTACTGACTAAAGGATCCAGCTGACTTACAAGATCTTCAAGCTTCCAAGCTATTTGGAGCATAACTCAAATTGATAACAATTTCTTCAAGTTGACTTAAGAGCTAAGCTTTTCAACTAGTTCTAAGGATTACATCTCATCATCTATTTCCCCAACCAAGCTACACAAATGTCCATCTAATGCTAACTAAATCTTCAAGTTTTTGAATTCGTTAGTAGGATGTGCCCCAACCTCTCCTATAATGAGATGTGTCCCACTCCTAACGAGCACATTCTAACAATAGGATATTCTCTTTCTAGAAGGATTACATAGTTGTCCTTCTACATTTACACTTGTACTTTTATAATTTTCTTACCCTTTTTAGTAATTTGGATATGGTATTGTAACCCTAGCACACCAAGTATAAATACCCTATTTAAACAGTTGTTGTACAACTCTTACCTAATTTTACTAATGAATTTCCTTTGAGATTGTTTCCTTTTTTTCTCGTAAAATTGAAAATCTTAGTTCCCCTATCTCTTAGTAATCCCTTTAGTAAGGATTGTAACGAGGAATCTTATAACTTGGATCAGTGAATCACATCCACTGAGTTGTAGGCCATGTTATGCTTACATGGTGCATCACATTCATGAGCAGCTAATAGATTTGCTAAAACCCTTAGAAAACCCATATATTTCCTTTCTCTAATAGCCCTCTCTTTAGAGGACCCATCCACGCTATAATAAGCCCCCTTCCAACGCATATTGAAGCCGCCTCCAAACTAACTTGTTTGTTTCTACTAGGAATGCATCCATTATTCAGCTACCACATGTTCTAACCTTCTTTGTCATGGAGCACAATCTTAAAGATACTTTCCCTTATGATTTTCTTGCTATTTTACTCTTTTTGTACATGTAATTCTTATTACTTTAGAATTGCACCTCCTTAGAAATTTTCCTTGTAATTTTACCCTAAGGGGCATGTATAAATAGCCTGCTTTCCTTATACATAGGCACCATCTTTCACTCTTTGATTGAACATTTGATGGGATTGAAATTTCCTAATGCATTTGTTCAGCAATTTTTTGTGGCTTAAAGGAGATTTGTATTGAATTTAAGGTTTATTAATATTTTCCATTATTTTATTTCATTCTATTAATTTAGGTTTATTTTCTAGGAGATGTAACCAATTGTTATATAGTTAATTATTATTTAGATTTTTTTATTATTTTATTGCTTGGTACCTATATTGCCCTTAGGATTTTAGACGTTCCTACACAAATAATGTTATAATGCTTTTAAGAGTTAATGAGAATTGAATATTGATAATGTTTTTCAAGAAACCTTATTAAGATTTTTTTTTTCTTCCTTTCTAGAACTTATCAATTTGTGTTTCGAATTGTGGTATTCTTTAACAATCTCTTCAATTAATTCAATTATGTTCAGTATTAATTGAATAATTGAACTACTCCCATTATTCAATCATACACCATATTGATTGAATAACTAAAAATCCTTATTTAATTCTTAGTTGTACATCATCTCATTTAAGCATTAAATAGAACCTAGTTTAGTATAAATTTTCCGCTTCATATCAAATTTTTAAATCGGCTATGTCTTCATTATTTTATCTTTTCTTCATATCCAAAAAGCCCTGAAAATATCATCTCTAAATCATAAAAACCATAAATATCATATATGTTCAATACAAAACCTAAAGAATCATTTTTCCCCATTCAAATTTGTTTGTAGATATCGTTGCATACTCAAACATATGATCCTTGATTGTATTATCTTGGTATTAGAGCTATCGTGCAATGCACTTCAATTCATAAGTTGTGATTTCAATCTTTTGGGATTATTGGAAATCAAGGTTTGATTTCATAAAAAATTATAGAGAGTGCTTTATGGGAGTCCTTTCAACAAAGAGAAAATGCATTAAAAAAATGTTAAGAAAATTTGCAAGAATCGTTAAGGCCTATTACTAAGAATCTTGAAGCCTTGTTTCGAGATTGTAACAGTGGAGAGATTAATAATGAAGCTCAAGACATAAAGTCAAAGGTTATGCATATGGTAGAGAAAGTCAGGCTAAAGGTTCCATCTTTCAATGGCTAAAACACACCTGATGATCTTTTGGATTAGCTAGATGAAACAAAAAAGGGTATTTAATTGGTATTGATAGGAATCAAGGACCTATCACGCAATCAAGGGCACATGGCCTTGTTTCCTTAGTGTACCGAGCCATCGACCAGAACTTGAACACAAATGAGGAGCACTTCATCCAAGCAAATCTAGGACTTTTTCCAAGCTCCTCCAAACTGTTTACTATATCACTAGTAGAAGAGGAAGAAGCCACTATCACACCTCGAACAAGAAGAGTCATAACAGTCCCGCCGTATAAACTAATATAAGATAGAAGCTGACCTCACAGCTGCTATCGTAGACGCAGTTTACACAAGGCGCACAACTCAACCAGCTTGAAACGTCTGTTCTGACATCTATTAATATCCAAACCTGTGATAGAGCTTTTACAAAATACTTGTTCTATACAATCTGGTGTTTAGTACCACAACAGTAATTATACAAACATTTCACGTCCAAGGGTAAAGTTTACAATCAGAGTTTATAAAAAAGTTACACAGGTTTTACGATCTATATACAATAAGTTAGAAAACTAGTGGGCTCCCAGAGAATTCCCATTTAGTTTTCCTCAAAAGTTAAAGACAAGACAAAAGCTCAGGTTCAGTTAAATTCCTTGATCCTCACTTTCCCACACAGCAACACACTAACCTGGGATCGGTGGTACCGGAACATCTTGTCTTCACTCAACACCTGCAAAAGAGTCTGTAGGGATGTGAGCACAACTAGCTCAGTAAGTGGGGCGGAGTCAGAAGAGTACTATACAATCACAAATAAGGTTAATAATTATGATGAAATGCAATGCAATCACTCAAATGAAAACATCGCACAGTGTTAACCGGTCTACTGTGAGGTTAGAGAAATTTCATTCGCTTCAACTCGGATTGAGGAGTTTCCTCGCGACTCAAGTCAGACCAAACCCGGGCTTGTGTAATGGAGAACACCCCCCTCCTATGACCGCCTTCGAACCACGGCCCCTAACCTTGCCGCGACCTCCTCGCCTATCACTTAGTTCGACTAAGGATGGGGAAAGGACCATTTCAGCTATCCTCATCGAAGGAAGTCGGTGTTTGGCCTAACACTCTTAATCGTTTCCCCTAACGGGTGATTATGCATGACCAATTACATTTTAGTCAATTAACCGTTAGTGTTAATTAGGGGTGACCAACAAGTTCACACAATACAGAATCCAAGCAAATATGCAAAACAGCACACCAAGGAGTTGAACTCCTGTCACAACTGAATATCATTCACACACATAGCATGCGCATAATCATCTAACTACAAACACAACCAGAAGTACTCTTGGGTCTCCAGATACTTTAAATAGTACCCAAATAGCGGTGAAGCTACCATCCCAACTTACTTGTTTAGTTGTTCGCTATTGCTGACTTGAATTGTTAACCATCTTTAGAAGGTCCTAATTACACGAAAGGTCCAAATTTAGTTTTCGTAATAATTACGAAAACATTAGGGTTTAATCTAAAATGGTTAGATATATATATTATTTCCATAATATGCAGTCATGTTATTACTATATATCGAATTAAATTATTAATTATTGATATCGTAGATCATATATACTATTACGTATTATATATCGTTTTGATCGTATCGAAACGTACTTTTTATTTATTAATTCACGTTTTGATTCCGGTAAGGTTACCGAAATGTGCATATTCTTGAATATGTTATAGTTATAGGCTAGATTGCTTAAGGTTATCCGATTTCAACAAAACTAGTGTAATTGAGTTCGTATAAACTTAACGACATGTTTTACGAGTCCTGTTCCTAGAGATGGATTTTAGCGGGTAGTTTGGATTTTTAATATAATTATACATAATTATATAAAAACGATCGTATTATGCGAAATTTACAGATTTAAATTATATTTTATCTAATTTTTCCATATATTGTAACAATATAAGTATTATTCAATTCTAATACACCTAATGTGCATCCCGATCAGAAAATATTAATAATTATAATAAAAATCTCCATTTAACCCAATTCGATCAGCAATCCTATATATAGGTTTTATTTAACTATTTAACTCATTTTAATCTATTAATATTACAAATACACCCCGACTTGTAATTTAAGCTATTTTACTTAATAAATTCGTAATAAATAGTTCGGATTACCCAATAATTCCCCAAAAATTTCTATGGACTTCTAAAAATATAGGGAATTAAATTATCACTTAGTTTCAAGTTTTCGACCTATTGCCTATGTTTTCGTATTAACGATTTTACCCCTAAATTTGATAAATTATCCAATTATAATTCTTTTAGCATCCAATTAATTTCAATCTGACTCAATACTATTATTATTTATTATAGATCAGTACATGTCCATTTCATCAATTTATTTCATAATTTCCTATTAAATTCATAATTTCAGCCTATTTTCGAGCTAATTTCAGGCCTAAAAATTCAATAAATATTAAAATTATTCAAATAAAAATTTGGGCTACATAGCAATTACCTATATATCATACACATCCTACACAAAAATTTTCAGCTAGAAACAACATCATATAGTACATTTATTTCATAAATATATATTCGGATGAATTACAGATTTCTTAATAAAGTATATTAAATATTA